>JANAVB010000615.1:0-41056 GCA_029216955.1 Iris pallida | reverse complement strand
AATGAAAAAGTGATCAGTGTTCAGTATTCCATCAGCATACTAAAATTACATCAATAACAAAAGACTACCAGTAAACACTAATTACCATCAAATTTTCAAACCCAAAGAAACCCCCCCATGAGCAATAAATTAGAAACAAGCACAAATTCGTTCGATCACAATATCCCAGCCTCATAATCAACAAAAGACACAATCTTGGCTACAACAAAACCCTAATCGACATTCCCAAATCCCCAAAATCATAACCTCCAGCCAATCCAATAAACCCTAATTACAACAAAATTTCCATGAGCAACAAAATACAAACAAGTCATAGTTGGAGGGGTGGACGGATATTTTATTTTTACCTATAGAATCCGAGATCATGAGCTTCATCCGACCCGGAGGAGCTGTCGCTCGAGGCCGAATTGGCCGCAGACCCGCCACCCGACAGCCCGTTGTCGTGGGCCACGGAGGGGAGCGGCGAGGAGAGACAGGGGCGGGGCAGATGGTGGCCGTGGGGCGCTGGAGCCGGACCCGACCCGCCGCGGCACCCGTCACCGCAGGCTGCGAAAACATCTTTCTCCTTGTATTTACTTCGATAGAGTGAACACAATGTTTGGGGGTTTTTATTTGAGGGTTTCATTTGTAGGTTTTTTAAGGTTATTATTAATTATAAAAAATTATTCCCTTCATAGCTACATGTCGCCGAAAATTAATTAACTTTCTGCAGCAAGTGAATGTATGTCGCTGAACATTTATTATCCTTTTGCGGCATGTAGATGTCGCAATATGTATAGAATTTTTTGGCAGGACTTATTTTTGGTTTCCCTCTCGTAAATTTTATCTGGATTCCGCGACATACCAAAACTCATGTCGCCAATACATATAAAATATAGCTTTTGGAGACATAATAGACCCTATGTCGCTAAAATATGTTGCTAAAAATGCAATTTCTTATAGTGGCAGCTTCGTCAACAGCCGATCGCGCAGAAGACAATATTCCATCATCGGCAGCACCCCGACAGATCAACCCTGCTGTGGCTCCGGCCATGAAAGGTAGAATACTACCTAACTTCGGCCGTGAGTTCGTCGGAGAAGAAGACTCGAACTTTTTACTTCACGCCCACGTTATACGTGTCAGCGTAAAATTAAAAACATACGCCCACGTCTATACGTGCCAGCGTAAAATTAAAAATATACGCCCACGTCTATACGTGCCAGCGTAAAATTAAAAACATACGCCCACGTCTATACGTGCCAGCGTAAAAATTAAAATATGCTCACGTCAACACGTGCCAGCATAAATTCATAATACGCTCACGTCAATACGTGTCAGCGTAAAAATTCACAATACGCTCACGTCAATACGTGCCAGCGTAAAAATTAAAATACGCTCACGTCAACACGTGCCAGCGTAAAATTTATAATACGCTCACGTCAACACGTGTCAGCGTAAAAATTCACAATACGCTGACGTCAATACGTGCCAGCGTAAAATTCACAAGTGAAAGACTTTACATAAGAACAAAGAACTTTTACACTTTTTAACTTTAATTTTTGTGCATAAGCGTAAAGTTTATATAGTTTCAGAGTCTTCAATATTTATGTGTAAAACTCAAACCAAGTCATCTACGTAAAAACTCAAATTAGGTTTTTTTACTAACTTGATTTTTTTTTCTTTTTTCTTTTGGCAGTGGACTTGCAAATTCACCCGCTTGCAGAAATATTTGGCTCATCATCAGGTATGGTGGGCTCAAATTACTTGGAGAACTTGTCCCATGTGGAGTTGCCTCAGTCAAATCCGAAATACCCTGAAGGGAGACAACAGCTAATAGCTGCTCAGGGGGATAGGATGCTGTTGTCCATGATAAATAGAGAATTGCTGGTTTCACTGGATGACCAACGATTTTCGAAGCCAGCCTTCTTGTTTGGGGATGCGATAGATTTCCATTCACAAACACACCCCAAGAAGGAGGAGTGGGTGTTCAAGTCTGAATAGTGGGCGATGTATCTCCCCGACATAGCCAGAGATTATCCCCTATCTACATTTATCCATGCCACCCATCCTCGACAAATGCTATGGAACCTGACTCCCAGCAGTTACGGTAGACCAGGCAGAATCATTTTCAAGAGGGATGGGACCAATGAAATGGGATACTATACCAGTACTTGTGGTGGAGTTGTCCCTTTCTCTGGTCTATTGCCTGGATTCATACCGAGCGAAGACTCAGCTCTGATCCAGTCGGTGCAGACCCAAATGTTCATTAACAAGTTCATAAGGGCTATAGTATTATATCCTCAGGACAACCCTAGGCTACCAGGGTGGCTAACTCCTTTTAACCAAAACTGGATCCAAATTAATGTTTGGATTATGAAGAACTTCCAGACGGAGCTAGAAGCCATCAGCCTGTATGAAGCAGTGGCCTCTACTAGTCAGGGTATACCACCGAACAGTAATTTGTTCCTGGCTCTGATGGAGATATATATCAGTTCAACAGGAACTTTTGCGACCCCACAAGGTGAAATGGGTCTCGCACTCCACGAGATGCAATTCATCTCCAAGCTGCCAATGGAGGAAGCCCCATATGAAGAGTATGTTCCCTCCAACCAGGAACTAACAGAAATCAGAGAGAAAAATCTTCAATTGGTTGCGGTCTATGAAGAGTTGATGTGCCATTACATGATTTGCACTACTATACATGAAAGTGGATCGCATTTGGCGAACATCAACAAGTGGACAACATATCTCTTCTACCATAAGGATAAGATATCCAAAGATGACAAAGAAAGATTTCAGGAGAACAAGGCTCCAACCATCAACACTGGTTCAACAATTTCTACTGATAAAATACGGAATATGATGGTTGGCTACAATTTCCGGACAAATATTTGTCTACCAAGACTGGGGAGTTCCCTGCAGGAACTGAAGCCTTGAGTTTCCTCAGATATGGCAGCCAGAAGATCTCCAAGAAAGCTTTGCTGGCTGGCTTTCTTTCTCTGTGGCTGCAGAGATGGGTCGTACTGGGAACATGTACGGTTGATAGAATCTACCGAAACGTACTATGGCCAGCAGTACGTTTGGTGTTCAAGGTCAGGATCAACCTGCTATCGGCAATGGTGTGTCGAATAAACGCAGGTTTACGGACTTTTAGTGAGGAACTAATCAATAATGCTCCTCACCGAAAGGTATTCCCTAGGGTAGAGATACCCTATACTTATCTGATGGGCTGGCTATTGCATCATAACTGTAATTTATTGCCACCAGGCCCTGGAGATGATTCGGAGGTCTTCCTCCAGAAGTTCAGCAAAGCCACGTAGAGTGCAACTTCGGTGGCAGATACTCGGGCAGTGTTAAACTACTCTTATGGATGGAACTTTTTCTGCATCCGGCCACTAGTTCCAACTGACTGCCTAGGTGTACAATTTGAAGATGGAGTCGGTGGAAGAACTTTATTGTCTGTGCCAGTTTTCAAATGGCTAATGTGCATCAGACCTTCACATCTGATGTACAGGAATGAAGACAACTGTGCGTTCGAACCGTATCTACCAAGTCGGTTCGCTCGTCAGTTTGGATATGACAACTTTATGTTGGTAATCCCTCCACCAGTTTCTACCATTATGGGAAACTAATCGATGGTGCAAGAGCCTGGAGATATTTTAGCACTGCCTGTACCGGTGCCAAATTTCGAGTATCGACTGCTACAAGCACAATCGAGCTACGAGTACTTCATACGTATGCTCGCTTTTATGCATCCATCCGCTCCTTCGCCCATGGGTACAACATGAAGGGGAGTCTTCGTTGGCCCAAAGAAGGAAATGTCGAAGAACCAATCCGGGTACCATCAGACATACCCGACGACGTTGCTGTTCCAGATGAGTATCTAGAAGTAATCCATACGGGAGTTAGGGAGTTAGTTGCGGGACCTATTGTTATCGAAAAAAAACTCGAAAACGGAAATCAGGTGCAGCTGTTACTCTGCCAGAGAAGACCCTCCCGGAGAAAAAGAAGAAGGTTATTGTCAAAGGGCCTTCAAGACAGAGAGCCGCTACCCCAGAGGGCGATACTCCAGTCGAGGGGTCTCCACCTATTGCATCTTTTTCAACTCATCCTGGAGAAGGATCTTCGGCATCCCAACCGGCAGCAGCAACATAAGCTGTTGGAGTTCTATCCCCCGCTGTGAGCACCCTGAATTTCGGGTTGATTTTTTTTTTCTGATTTACTGGTTTCGATAAATAATTTATTCTGTTTAATTTTCCTTAAGTGTACTTTTCCATGCCTTTGATATTTGGAGTATCAGGGATGTTCAACTCTGAAAATCTTCTTCATGAGTTTTGGAGTGGACATGATTACCTTCATGACGGTATATGGTGTCCCATCCAAACTTGTTCCCTTGTACTCTTTCTGCTTTGCTGAACTTTGGGTCGGTTTAGACCATTCGATTGTTATTTATTTTCCCACTCTTTTTCTTGATCATTTTCAGCGCGTTACCATGACATTTAAATTGGGAGCGCAAGACCAGTCAGTTTCTTGAAACCAACTCCTCATTGATGATCTACTCGAGACGCTCGTCACCCATGACCTTTGTGTCCCACTCAGACACGTCATTTTGAGCTCCATTTGATTCGCACAACTTTCCCGACACGTGATCCGATTTTATTTTACTCCGCGGCGTCACATTTATCTTCCAACTTGATTTGTGGGTCCCCTGTCGACCAAAACCTGTCCGCCCCAACTATGGACATGGCCCACATTGAGCCTACTATCCGTTCTTCACTTGTGTACCATTTATTGGAATCTCCATGTGCTACTTATTTGCCCATGATCATCAACGCCTATTTTAAATTCGATTTTTGCACAATGTCCAGTTTTGACCCAATCCGGCTCCACCGAGCCCAGTCCAGCTTTGTGTTACCCACCATCGGGACACCCTCATTTTCCGTGTCCAAAATAATATTTAATATCCTTCTACCTATTTCAAATTTGAGTGTAACTTTCGTTGGATTTTAAACCCCAATTAAATCCAATCCCCCCTAAATAAATCTCCATCCTTGATTTTTCCCTCATTCCATCATCACCATTTAATTTCCCTCACACTCACAACCCCTCATATTTTATTGCCCAAAAATATCAAGCAATCTTCTACATTTTTTTCTATATTTTTTAGAGATTTCTAATTATTTATTCTCCTTTGGAATGACCATTTTTCCAACCTATTATTCCTAGCCATTGATTCACCTAATCAAATCTCATCCATTAAGTTTCCCCCCATACACACTCTTACAGCCACAATTGGCAGCCGGCCCTAAAATTCACATGGAGAGAATTCCTTCTCTCTCTCTCTTAAATTTATTACAACATCTCTTTCTCTCTCTCCCTTCCTTAATATATTTTCCACAACTTTACTACAACAACTCAACACCACCATAAGCTCCCATGCAACCCGAGCACAGCACCCATGGCCATGGCCGACCCCGTCGACCAACTCCTCCCCTGGCCTCGCCGCCGTGCTCCTCCCCTTTGGCCGTCGACCAACTCCACACACCACCATCATCTCCTCCACCTTCACACCCTACAAACCGCCACCACCACTCCTTCATTCCGGCCACCTCCATGCGCCACCCCGCGCGTCGGCCCCCCGTCGCCGTGCCCCGCCACCAGGGCCGCGCGCCACCGTAGTGGCCATCGCCGTGCTCGGCCAGGCCGGCCGTGCGCAACAGCGCGAGCCAACAGTGCAGCGCGTGTGCAAGCCGACAGTGCATGGGCGCCCTTGCGCGCGCACGAGCGAGCGCCAACGCGTCGTCGTCGGCCACGCGTCGTCGTGGCCGCGCTTTCCTCCGCCTTGGGCGAACTCCGGCGACCCCTTGGGTCCGCCCTCTCCTCCTCTAGCGCGACGTGTAGGCGATTCGTGCGTTTTGAACGACGTCCCGTCGTGACACGCGCGAAATGAAGTTCGTTTTGGCGCCCCGTCGCAGCAAATTCGTGCACGTTTTCCCAGAAATCGGACATTTGGATCGGCGATTTCTTCACTCCGTCGCAATTTCGGTATATCCACCTTTATCCCTGTCAAATTTCGTCCGTTAATTTTATCGTTTGATACATGAAAACCGGCCACCAAGTTGACCGTTTAAATTGTATTAAATTTGGACAGTTTCGCGGGGCCAAATTCGTCAGCTTGTATCTCCTCCACCGCAGCTCCGTTTGGCATGCTACCAGTTCCGGTGCAAAGCTGGTATAACCCTCTTGCTACCCCTCCAGTTTTGTTTCATTGTGAGCTTGTTTGATTGGTTGAATTCGACGCCAAAGTTGGTCGTCCGAATTCGTAATTTCTAACTTGTAAAATTCCATTTTTGAACACGGGACTCCAGATTTCATTTCTGACACCACCATTAAACTTGTGGCGTCGTTCTGGCATGTTTTCATATAAAATTTGTTAGATTTGGAGAATGTGGGCTCGGGCACGTTTTTCGGTGCAAAGTGGGTCCCACTTTCTGGGTCAACGGGACTTTCTGACGCCGGCTCATCGGAATCCAATTCCGGAGATACCGTTGAGTTCGTATCGTCATTCTGGACTCGTTGACATATAATTTGCTAGGTTTTGGTGGACATTGGGTCTGGCACGTATTTCGGTGCAAGTCGGATACCAATATCCGGGCCAACGGGTCATTTTGAGATCGGCTCATCGGAGTCCAATTCCGGAGATACCGTTGAGTTCGTATCATCATTCTGGACTCGTTGACAGGTAGTTTGCTGAGTTTTAAGAACTTTGGCTCCGGCACGCATTTCCGTGCAAACCGGAATTCCAAGTTCTGGTCAACGGGCCAAATTGAGTTCGGGTCAACGGAATCCAATTCTAGAGATGCCGTTGGGTTCGTATCGTCATTCTGGTTTCTTGGACATATAATTTGTTATATTTTGTAGACTTGTTTTCTTGCACGTTTTTCGGTGCAAAACGGCTCCGACACGGACACCGTTTTGATCCAAAATTACCTTTTTGCCCTTGTGTCCAAATTGGACCGTTGGATAGGCTATCCTAGCTAATTTGAGCATTCTGGACACGTTGGCGATGTCTATTTCATCGTCCGACAATGTTTGTTGATAGTTTCTCTGAGTTTAACCTTTTTATAATTAATTAATAATTAATCCATATAATGTTCGTATTTCGGGATTAGTACAACGAAACTGAGATCAGTCAATTCCAGTGATCTCATATCGCTGAAATTGACAAGTTGGATACGTGGATCACTATAATAAGATTATCAACCTTACCGATAATCTCCTTATCTCGATTTGCGTGTCGTAAGTTTCGACGTACAAATAACGAAGTACACTTTATATTAGACTAGAATTGACCCTGTTTGACCAGAGTTGAGCAGTTGACCCAAAGTCAATTGTAAGTCAACACTTGACCTAGTTTGACTAGATTATTGACCGGAGTCGACCTAGAGTTGTTTTGACTTAGAAGAACCTAGAATAATGTAGATTGATTATAGAGATTCATTTATTACAACTTAAAACCCCTTGTAACCTATGTTGCTTTAAATAGGACTTTGTGGCTTCAGTGGGACCCCCTATACTTATCAGCTGTTCAGGTTATCGAGGCGAGTACATTCTCTGATCATTTCATATCCTGCTTAGAATTATTTCCTGCAGTAGATTACTTTACTTGTACTGTCACGACGGTCACACGGATTGGTACTATATGGATCCGTTCTTGAGATGTTATCCTTATGGAGCATCGGGTACTACGTGTTCTGTGCGTTTCACTTACTTGGCGTATCACTATGCTTCTTGGTTCACTTGATTACTTGTGACATGTACCCTCATGATCACAGAGTCTCTTGAATCTTACACAGTTGGGTAACCCCCAGACTCCCCATTTATGGGACATCCATGTATCATCCTTTGCGGGCCTTGCATGGAATCATATAACATAACCTGGCTGGATCCTTGTGTATTGATTGGGGGTACGGGGGAGTAGAAGTGGACATGTGAATAATACACCAGTAGTATCTTCATTGAATCATTCCGTAGTGTCTTCATTGAATCATCCCAGGCCATTTACATGTTCATATTGTACTCTGACTCACTAGTCACTGCTAGTTCTCTATGTATAGTAGATATTTCTATTATAGCTCTTCCTGTTTACATACTGCTTTTCTTCAGTACATGTATCTTACTTTACTGCATGTTATATGTTTTCTAACCTGCTATGATCTGTTGAGATGTACTGTACTCGCTCCAGTCCTGACTGGACCTGTTGATAAATTTTACAGATAGCCTGGAGGTGCCTGCTAGCCTAGAGGAGACATATTAGAGGTTGTTTAGGTAGTTATTTCATTTTGTCTGGAGCTGTATTTACCTTGTGGATTACTGTATTTGAGTTTTGAGATGTATTTCTGGGTTTATGTATCTTAGACACTTAGACTTCTATCTCCTGTATTTATTTTGGATTTCATATTTATCTATCTTCCTTTATGCTCTACCCTAGATGTGATTGAGACTGTATCTGCTATGTCACCCCCATTCGGGGAGTATAAACTGTTTAGTCTTATACTGTTAGATGCATTGAGACCTAGGACAGCGTTCTACCGCCGACACTGCAGCGTAGGCTGGGCGTTGTTACGTTCTCGTGCCCTAACTCTAGGGTGCGGGTCGTGACACCCGCACGCCTCAGCTCATCACTTCATCTGACTTTGCCACAAAAGGCACAAGCTACTGAGGATGCTGCCACTACACATACTGCTGATAGAGAGCTCATCCCATCAGATGAACCGGCCCTTGCCTTCGATGATGATGACTGGGATGGGGACTATGACTCATACCTGGCACGTCCTACACCTACTCCAGGTAAATATAAATCACACAAAATCTATACAAGATTATGTATTATGATTTAACTTATTTTGTTTAATTTGTAGGTGTAATCATTGCAGCGAAGCCTGTGGCTCCTCCTCCTCCTCAAGAAACCCTCTATGAAGAAAATATGGAATCTGAGGAAGAGAGTTCTTTTTCAGAAGAACATAATATCCAAGAGAAAGTACAACAAGAGCCCGAAGTAGAGGCTCAACCAGAATTGCCTTCTCTTGCTGAAAATAGAGAAGAGGAACAGACTGCAGAAGTTCAAACTACAGATGAAGAAGCGGCTGCTGAAGAAGAAACAAACTTCAACGAAGAAACTGAAGTACTTCCAGAGCCTGAAGAGCCAGTGGCCTATGAAGATGATGAGGATATGGTCGACTCATTTACTGAAGCTGGAGACATTGTAATAGCATCCTCTGTTATTGCTACTGATCCAGTGTAAGTTCCTGAAAAGACGGTGTCTGACCCAGAGTCAGCTACAATAACTGCCATTCCTCCCGCAACTATCACTGCCATTAAAACTCAAGTAGTTTCAGCTCCAGAAACGGCTGGAGAAACAATCGAACAAAGTGTTGAAGATGTGGCCTCAGAAGGTCCTAGGGATCAATTAGCTATGGTAGCAATGACACCATTAACTTCCTCTCAGTCCGCTACCAAAGCAACAACATCGACTCCTAATCTTCAGAAAAGGGACCTGGTAGACATTGCCGCTACGCCGAGCTCAAACGCAGAAATGAATCTCTTAGTTGAGATTCATACTAAAACTTTCTACAAAATGCTGGTAGCTTTGATCCAGATGGTCCTGAAGAAGGGCCTTAATTATGAAAGCTTGAAGGCTGCTATTGCTCTTACGATCAGAAATATCGCCATGTTTAATGATGCAGCGAGAGCAGCGGCATTGGAAAAGGTCATGGAGGAACTTGAACAGCCCATTAGAGAATATCTAAGGCTGTCAAGTGAAACTATTGAAAGTCTCATCCAAAGCGAGTATGGCGCTTTATCAGCTGAATACACCGCTCGGGAGACTACTTTCAATGAATCTCTCCAAGAGTACAACATTAAGGTCGCCAAAGAAAAAGCTTTTTTGGCTGAAGCTAAGCTCCAGCTGGATATCCAGAGAGAAGCCTATGAAACTTCGAATATGAGAATTTATCAACAAAATGATAGAATTCGAGAAGTTGAGGCAGAATTGGCTCGCTTGAAGGTGAAGAGGGAGCAGTTGATCATAGCTCGAGACCAGCATTTAACACAGAGCGTAATTTTGGAGGAACAAGTATTTGGAGCTGAATCTACTATCAGAACCCTTGACGAAGCAAAGAATAAGATGATAGCTACTTTTGTTGGATTCTTCCCTATTTGTACTCCAGAAGCTCGACGGATTGTGGCTACTGCAACTGTGCTGAGCTTTCGCGAGAAGCGTCTAGCAGAACTACAAAAATTGCTTGAAGATGTCTCTGCTCCGCCTTAGGCAAATAAAGAATTTTTGTAATCTTCAATCTTTTTCATTATGTAATGATTACAAGGAATGAATAAAATATTTATTTTTTGACCCCATCATTTATTTTGATTTTAAACAATAGGTATGAGATAGAAAACACTTATCAGAGATAATATGGACATGGCAAGTCTTCTAAAACTCAATAAATTATATCTATCCAAAGGTAATATGGACATGATAGATAATGAATCTCTTTTTCTGTTTAGAGTATAAGATACTATCAGAGGTAATATGAACGTGATAGATCGTAACAACTCATAGAAAAATAGATTAAAATCTATTCAGAGGCCATATAGACATGATAGATAAGAAAAGAAGTAGACTTAATATTTATTCAGAGGTCATAATAACATGATAAATAATAAATTCATTTTTTTTAATCTGCTGGTAAGACAGAAGATCAAAATATTCTTTTAGGAGACACATAATCAGCTTAACCAAACATTGGTAGCTAGGGAATAAAGAAGAAGTTCAGACATAATATTTCTTCAAGAATTTGCCATTAATCGGTATTATGAGCAAATCTTCATTAGGTTTAGACAACCTATAGGCACCATTGGAGAATACCGTCTCAATTACATAAGGACCTTCCCATTTTGCTTGGAATTTCCTTTTGCTCTTATGAGTCGTCACCATCGGTCTTCGAACAGCTAGAACCAGCTCGCCGACTTTGAATACCCTTTCTTTAACTTTACGATTGAAAGTTCGAGATATGCGGGCTTGATATAACTCGATGTGTTGTTGCGCTTGAAGACGCTTCTCGTCTAAACCTTCAAGTTCTTGAAGTCTCAACCGATCATTATTCTCTGTAGTTAGCTCATTAGTAATGGCTATTCTAAGAAATGGAATCTAGATTTCCAGTGGAAGAACAGCCTCACATCCGTAAACCAGTGAGAATGGTGTAAAACCAGTAGGAGTTCTGATTGTCGTTCGGTAAGCCCATAAATATTCTCCAAGTTTCTCATTCCAATCACGTTTATTAGAAAAGACAAACTTTTTAAGAAGTTTAATGATTGCCTTGTTGAAAGTTTCGGCTAAACCATTAGCAGCTGAATTATAAGCCGTAGAAGCCAGATTTTGGATCCGATTCTTGTCACAGAATCGATAAAATGCCTGACTGGCAAATTGGGGTCCATTATCATGAATTATCCTTCGGGGAATCCCAAAATGATAAATGATATGGTGTTTGATGAAGCTAACCACATTAGATGTTTTTACTTCAACTAGGAGAATCGCTTTCGCCCATTTAGAGAAATAATCCGTTATAGCTAGGATAAACCGATGTCCTTTGACAGAAGGAGGATTAATCAGACCAATAATATTCATGCCCCAAGCTTCGAAGGGCCAAGAGGCTGTTGTTGGATGTAAGAACTCAGATGGTTGGTGAATAAAATCGGCATGAATTTGACATGCTTTACACCGTCTGGCGTAATCCACAGCATTTGCTATCATAGAAGGCCAATAATACCCCATTCTTCGAATGCGGTCCTGTAATTTCGGACCCGGTTAATGAGCACCACAGACACCATCATGAGCTTTACGGAGTGTTTGCTTAGCTTCACTTTCAGAGAGACAACGCAACAAAAGTCCGTCATAAGATCGACGATATAACATATGTAGAGAAGAATCATAGTAGAATTGAAATGATCGTCTCTTGATTGATGCAGCTTCTTTTGGATCTTCAGGTAAAATTCCATAAACCGCATAATCAATGAATGGACTTCTCCAATCGCTTTGTTGAGAACTTGATTCTGTAGTATAACTTTATTCAATATGCAAGTTATTCTTTACACAGAATAAATCTCCATCCCACAAAGTAATAGTATTTTGTCTTCTAATTGGCATAGCTAAGTCTGCAGCTAAACTAGCAAGAGCATCAGCTTCCAAATTTTGAGAACGTGGTATGAATTCAATGAAGAACCCTTTGAATGAAAGGACCAATTCGATTACCACTTGATGATAGGGAATGAGATCAGGATTTCTGACTTCATATATCCCTCTGACCTGATTAACAATCAGTTGAGAATCTCCATAAGCTACCAGGAACTCAATGTCCAATTGTTTTGCTACTTGGAGACCAATTAGCAGAGCATTATATTCTGCCACATTGTTGGAGCATGGTTCATTAAGAGAATAAGCACGGTATATGACCATTTTATCAGGAGAGACCAAGACGATGCCTACTTCGGAGACAATATTGCCTTTAGATCCAACCCGCGATGCTCCATCAAAATATAGTTGCCAAATGTCATCCTTCAAAGTCAAGTTACAATCCACGACTTCATCTGGAATGTCCTCATATAGCTTAGATGTTTCAGGTATAGGGTGAGCTGCTAAGAAATCAGCTCATGCTTGACCCTTCACTGATTTTTGAGGTACATAGACCATATCATAAGGAGTAAGCAATATCGCCCAGGTGGCTAACCTGGAGTTAAGAATGTTCGGTTTTCTCGTCAATACCCGAATATAATTTATTCTGGATATGACGTGAATAGTTTGTCCTGACACATAATGTCGTGTCTTTTAAACCGCAAAAACCAAGGCCAGACATTCTTTCTCCACAGGAGTATATCTGTGTTCATCTCCGACCATAATTCAGCTAAGATAATAAATTGCATGTTCATGACCTTTGTCACTTTTTTGTGCAAGAAGAGCACCAAGTGAATGATCCAAGGCTCGAACATAGAGAAAAATGATCTTCCTACCACTGGAGGTACCAGAACAGGTAGATTTGTAAGAAATTGCTTAATGTTATTGAAGGATTTCTGACATGCTTCATCCCAAACAAATGATACACCTTTCTTTAATAGACGGAAGAAAGGTTGACATCTCCCAGAAAGATTCGATATAAATCTCCTGATATAAGCAATACGACCTTGGAAGCCACGAAGTTCTTTTAGATTGTGTGGAGGACGCATTTCAAGAATTGCTTTAATTTTATCAGGATCAACATGAATACCTTGAGAAGTGATGATAAATCCCAAAAATTTGCCACTGGACACCCCTAAGAAAGACTTAGTAGGATTCATCTTCAGTTGATGTTGACGCATCAACTCAAATACTGTCTTTAAATCTTGAATATGATCATCTTTTGATCGACTTTTGACAGCAAGGTCATCCACATAACATTCAACTATTTTTCGTAGATGCTCTTGAAAGATGTTGCTCATAGCCCGTTGATATGTAGCACCGGCATTTTTCAGACCAAATGGCATAACTGTATAGCAGTAAATCCCAAGGGGTGTACGGAAAGCGATATAATTTTCATCTTCTGGATGCATCTTAATTTGATTGTATCCTGAAATCCGTCCATGAAAGACATGCGTTCAAAACCACATGTATTGTCTATCATAACATCAGTAATCGGAAGTAAAAATTCGTCTTTTGGACAAGCTGCATTAAGATCCCAAAAATCTATGCAAACTCAGACTTTTTTGTTCTTCTTCATAACATGAACAATGTTGGCAACCCAGTCTGGGTATTGTTCTTCACGAACAAAGCCACATGTGATCAACTTTTTGACTTCTGCTTCAATTGCATCCATCATATCTGGTCGAAAATACCGCTGCTGTTATTTTACAGGCTTGGCATTAGGAAGAATATTGAGTTTATGAGTAGCTACTTTAGGGTCTAGATCCGACATATCCTCATAACTCTATGCAAAAATACTAATATATTCCTTAATCAGCTGTATCAATTCTTCCTTTTCATCTTCAGAAAGATTTTTACTGATAAAAATTGGCTTAGATGTAGTTTCGTCTCCAACGTCAATCTGGACGATTTTATCTTCTGTAGGTGGTTGTCGTTGTTCAAAACGAAGCTCCCATTGAGTGTCCATCTGTTGTGCCCAAGGGTCGTTTTCAAATGGCTCAGACTCATCATCGGTTTGGACTATGTTGACCGAGAATACACACTCAGATTCATCATAATAGTATCCTCCAGAATATGAGGATTGTAAAAAACTGGAAGAACATTCTTCTTCCATATCTTCTTTGTATATGTGGGATGTATCTGATTCGATGAACTGAATTTCTTCAGAATCTGAGGATTGTGAAGAACTGGAAAAAAAAGTCTTCTTGTATATCTTCATTGAACATGTGGTACGGATCATATTCCAACCTATGACGAGTTTTCTGGTAAAATGGATCACCATATAATGGTAACCGTCTACCTTTGCCTTGATTGAGACCTTGCATAGTCTTCAAATTATACCCTATTTTCTGGATAATCTTAAGAGATTATTGACTATATTTGTCAATTCGGATTCTTCCTTTATCTTTCTCTCTAAGATCATCTGTTTGAGTAACAGAGATATTTCTAGCCAGACCAAACACAATTTGACGCTTATTTTTCTTATCAGACGGAACCACAAAATAAGATTCTTCGTGACGTCTATAAGCTACCCAAGCTTGTGATGATGAGGCTACAGGAAGAAGATATGAAGAAGTTTTTAAGAACCTTTGAGCATAAGGTCCAACATCGACATGAGGAGGAAAGGAATTTTCCTTATGATTAATATATAAGGTTTCCTCTGTATCTATGTCATTTTTAAGTTGACGAATTTGATCCTCAGCAGATAAAGTCATTCTTTCAATAAATTTGACAGCCATGTACTCCAAAAGAAAATTTTCATTAATATGAGAAAGTATAGAATGATCAATATTTACATCATTTACAAGTTGACTACTACGCTTTGGATTGATCATTAACGGACCGTCATCCGTCTTCTGCGTAGACTTGCTAAGGTTTATAATCAGTGGTTCTGGATCATTCATACGAGAAGCACGTCCCTTGACTTTGATCATGAGAGGTTGAACTTGGCTCTTGGCTGGAATACTCACTAATTTCTCAGACGAAGCTCGAGTTCTCCCTTTAACCTTGATCATCAGGGGTTGGTCATTAACAGGTTGGGGTTGGATTCGACCTTTGACTTTAATCTTCAAAGGTTGCTCTTCCGGAGGATCTTCATTGACAGATTGATCTTCTGCAGGTGGTCGATCTTCGGCCATATCCGATATCTCCTTCACATGCTCTTGTTTGTAGAGTATTGAGTCAGAGAAACAGGCTTCAACACCCTTAAAAGGATTGATATCTGCAAATTTTGTCTTTATAATCCCTTGAGAATCTACATACTTGAAGCATTGGTGGAGAGTTGAAGGCACAATGTTATGCTCATGTATCCACGGTCTTCCAAGAAGGATGTTGTAAGATACATCTGAGTTGATAACATAAAAGGTTGCCATAGTTCGAAGATCACCTATCTGAATCTTCAGACGAATCTTCCCCAGTGGTTTATTCTTTTCGGAGTTGAAACCAACTATTGTGGTACTAGTGTAAATCAAATCACTAGTAGGAATCATCAAGGGTCGTAGCATACTCTGGAGAATAATGATAATAGAAGACCCAGGATCAATATAAATCCTGTCAATTTCAGTGGATTCAATATACCCTGTATATCACAGAGGCCTGTCATGTTTATTATGCTTCAACAGCATATCTTCTTGTGTGAAGGTAATGTTAGGAATTGCTTTCATCACACTATGACATTGTGGACATGACACTGGTATATTGTCAGGACTCTTGAGTTGAGCGAGGCATAAGTCTGCTTGTAGCAAAGCTTCGCTCAAAGTTTCTCGACTTTTTTTTAAAAGACGAAGCAACTCAAAGATAGAGAGTCTAGCTGGAGTATTAACTAACTGGGCTAGAATGTCAAACTTGTAGGGTTTCATCACTACCCCTTGATTTGTAGCAGATTTCAGTGGGACGTCAAAGCGTACTGCTTTCTATTTCCCTTTCTCAACCACAGATGGTTTAGAATACCTTGCTTCAGCCGGAGTAGGAGATGGCTGAGCTGGAAGTGTTTCAGTCACGTCCTCTGTTTCTTGTGAAGTTCCCTCATAATTTTTGTGGTACTCTTTACCAGATCTCGTACCAACAAAGGTTTCTTCTTCAGACTCAGGAGAATGAAGTACCATATTACATGATTTATTTTTCTTTCCCTTAGTCTTCTTTTTGTGGAGATTTTTATGAGGAACCTCAAAACCCAATCCAACAGTGGATTTTTGACTTTGAAGTTGTAAAAGAAGTCGTATTCCTTTATCATAATTCAAGCCTTCTGCCTTTTAAAATTCATAGCCCATCTTTTTCATGAGATGGACTTATTGTTGACTGTACATATGAATGGTAACGGACTTTTAATAGATGGTTCAACAGAGGAAGAAGAAACAGAAACCTCTGCAACCACAGGAGAAGGAGGAATAGAAACCTCTGTAGTTACAGGAGTAAGAGGAAAAATCCCTGTAGGAGCTTTCTCATAAGCAGTAAAGACTTGTTGTACCCTGTATAAAGGGACACTATTCATGGCTAACCATTGCTGATGATTAAGCTTGAGTTTGGTAGGAGGAGCCAAGCATGGAGGGCATATATTCAAAACCCTCAGTCTATCCTCCAAAGGAATGCCACCCCATAGATGATCCAAATCGTCATGATCTGGGGTTACAACATGAGAAATCATATTGTAGGTTTTTACTTTTTTACCTTTCTTGAATTTTGAAGTTTTACCTTCATTCTCCATTTCAGGTACTAAATCAGGATGTACCCACATGATTTCACCATTTTTCAGTGTAAAAGACAAAAGTCCTTCATTTTGCTCTCTAGCAGGCGGGATATTCATAATCTTCATCATCGCCTTTGGAATTAGGACAATTCCATCTGGAACTTGCTGTGAAGGAAAACCTCCAAATTGAAGAGAAATCATATTGGTTGTGACCGTATGCTCATCGTTGGTTAAAGCGATGGCATTGGCATTTATCATCTCTTAGAATTTCTTCTTCAAGACATAGCAAGCCTTGGTAGGATAATTTATGTGATCAATACAATACTTGAGATTGTCGGTCAGATTCACCTCATTAGGTCTTTTTGGCTCTAGAATCTGGAGTTTGCCACTCTTTACCAAACATTAGAATGTCCCTGGGATATCACTGTCATCGAAAGAGTATTCTTCTTTTGGCTTAGAAGACTCAGGATTGCTTGGCATCGCTTTGGGTTTTGAAAGATTCACCACTAAGGTTTCCTTCCCTTTTCCATTGCGATTGCCTGAATTATTACCTGAAGAGTTTTTCTTCCCTTTGTCTTATGAAGCGAAGATCATCCCGTGTTCAAGAGCCAACATACCATTAGTCTCGGCAGAAACTGTTGCTATAATAAACGAGGCCCAATCTGAGAATTGGGAGCCCGTAAAGACAGTAATAGTTGGTCTCAGATTCATCTTGTACGTATCGATCAGTGCTGAGTCTTGCATGCCATGAGGCATTTTCAAGGTAGCCTGTCGAAAGCGTTCTATAAACGTCCGAGTATCTTCCTTCTCTTTTTGTTTGATTTCTATTAAGGAGGACATATTCATGTCCATGCCTCATTCATAGAAGCGGGAGAGAAACATTGCTTTAAACTCGTCAAAAGATGATACACAATTATCGAGCAAACTGCGATACCAGTCGTATACAAAACCAGTCAAACACTCGGTGAAAACTCGGGTGAGAAGAGCATCATCCTTCTGCAAATGTATAGTCATAATATCAAAGTAATTGATATATTGACTAGGAGATACCTTTCCATCAAATAACACCATGGATTGTGGCTTGAATTTTGAAGAAAAGGCACATCGTTCCAATGAGGAGGATAAGGTTGTTTAATCCCTAACCTCTGGAGCTGATCTTTGTGCTTCAGTACTTCAAACTGTGCTTTTAGCTCCCGTACTGCTTGAATAGCTTCGCTAGTTTGAGGAAGCACATTAGATTGGATAGTAGTCGGATGTACCGTAACCCCTACCGGAGGTGGTACATCCTCAGGAATGAAAGGATCTGGAACTGCAAAATTTTGATTGATAGCAGGCTCTTGATTAAGATTGTTCAAAGGTGTATCAACCTCTTAACTATCTTGAGTTTGTGCTGCTACCTGAACCGGTGTTATCACTGCCGGCTGAACAGTTTGCTGAGTCATTATAATTTGATACATACTTTGCATCATGGCAAGCATGTCCTTCAGTGATTGTTCAACTGCAGAGAGACGTTGTTCTGTATTAGCAGTTGACGTCTCCGGTTCATCTCCGATAGCATAGGATTCAACCTCTCTTGAGCATATAGAAGGATTGGTATAGAGGTATGAATCAACACTATCAGTTTCTGACTCTAAGGACTGAGTACCCCCAGCTTCTGAATCTGAAGTTTGCAACGATCTTTGAACCCTTGACCGAGTATTCTGATATACCCCTTCAGAAGTATCAAGGAGTCGATTGAACCGTTGCTGGCTTGGAGTCCGGGACGAATTGCGTCTTAGACGTCGTCTTCTGTTGATATGAGATGCCATGTTGACTGACGCATATGACAACTCATGCTCTTGGTCATCAACTTGTTGCTGAAGCTCATTATAGCTTAATCGGTCAAAAACTGACCGTTTCGAAGCCAAACAGCAACATTTGATTACAATTTGGTGACACTCACAATGATGATTTTATTGAGGAGTGTCACAGAAGATTTTTTGTTTTTACGCTTTTGTACAAGCAACTCGTGTAAATCATAAGGAGTAGAGGGAGTAGTCTTCTTTATTACATTTGGGATAGAAAAATGTTTAGTCCCTTGTGTATAAAGAAGATTACTGGCTGCATCAGCAGAACCAAACTGTATATTTTTACGCGCTTGGAGTTGCATGCGGAAATTCTGAGATTTTTGAGCACAAAGGACTCCATCAGTATTACGCATAATCTGAAGGTTTGGTACCTTGCGTAAAGCAGTGTAAGAAGGTTGTTGGTAGAAAACTGAAGTTTTACCAACAATAGAATTCTTGTCTGTACGTTGCATGCGTGCAGGCAAATTCACTTTAGATGCAAGAGCATCATTGTGAATTTTATCTACTCTGTCACCGACAGGAGATTTACCTTTACGCGTAGAGCACAAAACATGAATATTTGCCATGTCACAGACGGGAGATTTTCCTTTACGGGGAGAGCGTAAAGCTTGGGTGCCTACCACGTCACAGACGGAAGACTTATTTTTACGCGCAGAGCATAAAACTTGAGAGTCTACCACGTCACAGACGGGAGACTTATTTTTACGTGCAGAGCGTAAAACTTGGGAGTCTACCACGTCACAGACGGAAGACTTATTTTTTCGCGCAGAGCGTAAAACTTGAGTAGAGGCTGCCTCGTCACAGACGGAAGCCTTGTTTTCATGCGCAGAGCGTAAAAATTTATAGTCTACCATGTCACAGACGGGAGACTAATTTTTACGCACGGGGTGCATCACTGAAGTAGAGACTGCCTCGTCACAGACGGGAGCCTCCACAACAGGAGTGGGAAGGAGTCCTTTGCCTTCAGAGACAGCAGGGAGATCCGAGGATGCTTTGGACTTAGGAATCCAAACTTTTTGCGCCTTTCGTGATTTCTGAACATTGGAACAGCGAGTACTACCCCCAGTTCAGAGCATTTCTTCGTAAGCAGTCTGGTCGAAGTGAACGACCATAGTCTTCTTTGTCGATCCGACCGACACATCATCATATTGAGCAATTGCTTTCTCGTCAGAGGAGAAAGTCGTCCCCAGCAGAGTCGCCATTTTGTTTCACTTAATAAAATGCCTAAAATTGGCTTTTGAAATAAAACTAGAAAAAGTACAAAAGTACAAATTATTTCTGGGAAGTATTGCTATGGAAGTCTGATCTGAGAGCGATCACTTTGTTCCTTGGACCATACGATGATGATGAAGAAAACTGCTTGAAGAAGACGAACAATCGGAAGAACCAAGTCACCAGAAAGGTATCAAGCAACGGCACTGATGGCACAGTCGAATGCTTTCCTGCTTTACTTCACCCTGTTCTTGATAAAAAGTTGAAGAAATAATTCTGGAAATATCACTCTGGAAGTATGAGTTCTCTCAGAATCTCCTCTCCTGTCTATTCCTTGATAATCCCTTGTTATGTTAAAAATAAGTTACTAAACCCATTGTGCGTAAAAAGCAACCAAATTGGATCTTTACGCAAGTAACTGTCACCTACGAACTTTACGCGTGATGACACGTGTCCCATGTAGAGCTTTGATCTCTACGCATGGTGACACGTGTCCCACTACTTCAACAAAATAGGGAGAGCACGTACACACGTCCCTTGATAAGTGTGGCATGAAAGCCACGTAAGCAGACCACGTTCTCATGTAGCCAGAAAAGATCGGGCGGAAAAAATGATCCAAAGTATACTTCCAGCGTAAAGTGGCAAACTGGGCGTAAAATAACCCAAAATAGACTTCCTACGTAAAGTGGCTGAAAAACAGCCTTGAGCGTAAAATTAGCTCAAATAAACTTTATGCGCACAACAGTCTTGAGCGTAAAAAGCTCGAATAGCTTTCGAGCATAAAAAAAGTCATCCCTTGAGCGTAAAGTAGCCCATCTACACACCAAACGACAAGTGTTGGGTTCGATGTAAATCAAATTTTTTCGACTTTTGTGCTGCCCACTGTCAGACAATCATTATGTCAGAACAATATCACGCACATTAAATGCATGATCTGACAGCCTGTCTCCAGCGTAAAATTTCGAGGATGGCTCATCCTGTCTCCAGCGTAGAGTTTTACTCTGTTTGATCTCTGCGTAAAGTCTGAGTTTGACTCTGTCTGACTTGCATAAAATTCTCAACTTCTTTGACTTGGTCTATGAAATACTTTTTATGCTCCAACACCAGGGATGAAGATGACGAGTCTCCAAGTGTTGAAGATTTCGTCTTAGAACGGGTGCCTTGATAAACTCCTCATGTGGTGGTTGTGGTCAACCGTTTCCTGGCCGCACTAGTGGAGACCGTCGGGCTGGAAATATTTGCTTTCTTTCCTCCCTTGCTGGTAGGGACCTTCCGTGTAGAATTGCAGGAGGCGAAAGGAAGCGACTCGTCTCCTGAGCTTTGTTCTAGGACCGTTCCTGGCCGTTGCAGTCGTTGGAAGATAGACTGTCGTTCCTCTTGTACTGCTGTATTATTGCAGCAGCAGTTGACAATGACTTGAGTGCAGTGATGTCCATGGAAGGACTCTCTATATATCAAGCTTTCTTCTCTTTTCTTGCGCTTGTGAAGGATCACATCACGCAAGTCAAGTGATTCTCGAGCAACCTTCACACTCGTTTTGTGGACCCGGGAATCCCGAGCACACGAGTGTGTTGGCATCATGTTTGCTCCCTGATGTGGGGCTAGTAATAGTACTTGCCCCTGATTATGGTTGGAAGACTCCTGAGAACCACCATGTTCGTTGGCCGTCGGGGGCTGGACACGGGTAGTTTTGTACAACTTTCCATCAGAGGCCCGCATGACAGTTAGCGGGACTCTCTGATGGTCAAAAGTTGGGATAGCTGACTGAGCTCGACGAGCCCGCACTTTCCTAGACTTCTTCCCTCTAGCACCCGAGGGTACGTAGTAGGAAGAGTCCAAATTGTGCCGTACAGAGTCTGGCACACCCTCATGAGAGCTTCTGAGGTCAGTACCGTATGAGAGTCGGTCAAAGACTGAACTGAGCCACATAGGGTGGATGGCCTGCGGCTGGGATCGGATGCCGCATAAGCCATCTCCCTGCAGCTGGGCTTGGTGGCCGCATAAGCATCCTGCATGCGGCTGGAAATTGTGGGGGCCGTATGAGCCTTCTGTATGCGGCTGGATTTTGTGGCCACATGATGCTTCTGTATGCGGCTGGAGTTTGTGGCCGCATGAGCCTTCTCCATGCGGCTAGAGCTTGTGGCCGCATGAGCCTTCTCCATGCGGCTAAGATTGGTAGCCGCATGAGCCTTCATGCGGCGGGCGCCCTTATGTGGCTTCTGCACAGAGTTCCCCTTTGCTCCCGCAAGTCCAGCATCATAGTGCTTTCCTCTGTCGGACTTGGGGATAGCAGGGTCCTCTGTGGCCTGAAGTGGGGCCGCATGTGAGTCTTCTCCGCCGTCTTGGCCAGCCAAGAACACTTCATCCAGAGCTTGGGGAGGAGCAGCAGTCTTGGGCCTCCACTCCCTGCAGGCCTTCTTCGTGCCGACTCGCTTCTGGACCGGGCTAGCGCTCCCATCGGAGAGCATCTCTTCAAATGCTTGCTGGTTGAAGCGAACAACCAGCATCTGTTACGTGGAGCCAAGTTTGGCTGCGTCCGATTGTGTCACCAACTTCTCAGCAGTGGAGAAGTTAGTCCCCAGCAGAGTCGCCATCGTGTTTGCCATTGATTATAAAAGAATAGAACAGTTTTATGGAAGGACTGAACTTTTAATTCGCAATTACAAACTCGCTCGTAGAAAGAGAGCCTAGGAACAAAACCTAGGAAAAGCAATCTAAGTACAATTGTTTAATTTGGATTCTGGGGGGGTGACAGTAGCGGCTCGGAAAAGTGTTATCAACTCTGCCTTACTCCTTGGATGATCGAACGCAACCTCGGTTCCGACGAAGAAATGCTCTGTGCGTATCTCTCTGTGTGTCTGTACAAGGAAATAGTACCTTGCTATTTATAGGAATTTGTGATGAGTGGGATGTGGCCACATCATTGTAACTGCGCCTCGAAAAGTGGGCAGTTGGGGATTGGTTAGAATTAATCTTGATCTATTTGTTGCAACAAATATAGACCGTTATGCTGGTTGAAACAAATCTGAACTGCTATGATCTGTTGGTTACAATAAATTTGAATTTTTAAGACTTAGTCAACTTATGCTACGTGTCCCAACTGCCACTAGGTTGCAAGCCGCATGAAGGTGGCCTCACAACTGAGCCGCATGAGGGTGGCCTCATAACTGAGCCGCATAAGGGTGGCCTCACAACTGAGCTGCATGAGAGTGGCCTCACAACCGAGCCGCATGAGGGTGGCCTCACAACTGAGCCGTATGAGGGTGGCCTCAAAACTGAGCCGCATGAGGGTGGCCTCACAACTGAGCCGCATGAGGGTGGCCTCACAACTGAGCCACATGAAGTTCACTCAGGCAACCCGCATAAAGAACTTTCTTGGGATTTGTGAACTATGTCAGCTAAAATATTTTCTCTTCTTTTTATGTTGTACCTTTCCTTTATGTCAGAGCCATTATGTCAGAGCCATATCAGAGCTGTCACTTTGTGTCAGAGCATTAATGGGCCGCTGCACAGAGTAATGATGGCCAACTGTATTAGGCCTATTTCTAACCGCATAAGGCCACGTGGCCGTTCCTGAGCCGCATAAGACTATCTGAGCCGCATGAAGCTCTTAGGGACTTTTGAGCCGCATGAGACCCCCCCAGTTTTGAGCCACATGGAGTTTCTAGGCCGCATAAGAATCACTATACTTTTCCATGCTTCTACACCCCTGCGTAGAACGTTGTCCTCAAAGTGCATAACACATAGACGGTTAGGGACCCAGTTGTGTTATAGTTTTATAGTGTGTACATTTGCAATTATAATGGCATGCCCTTCTTGTATCTTGTTACGTCCCTCTGAGGACCTGGTGATCTCTCCAGGTATGTGTGCATTTCGTGATTTCTTGCAGGTGCTCTAGCTAGGGCCATGTCTTCCTTCCTCCGTGATGATTGCTCTTGGACTCGTCATTTGCTTCGTTCGACCAAATCAGTTATTTGTATATTTGTTTCTTATTTAAACTTGTTGGTAGTAGATATGTCTCCGCCCAACGTTTGTACAAATGACTATTTGATTATATCATTAAAATTTCATATTTGTGGATGAGATTTAGTTTGAGCATGGCTTTCTACATTTTACAGCTTATGTATACATACGAGCCTTTCATTTACTCGTATATATACAGCTGGCATGATACGTATCTACTCTCAAGTATTTTGGAACTGGGGCGTTACACTTTTGTGCAAATAAGTTTGCTCTTTGTTCTGAGTAATGATAAGAGCATAGACTTCTGTGCAAAGAAGTTTGCTCTCTAGAAGAACTTGCAGCCAACCAAGAAGAAGAATGATTCGCCGTTGTACGATCCGCTTCCATGAACCACAACCAGTTCTCGAAGAACCTTTGGAACGCTGGCTAGTTAACTTTTTGTGACACGAACGGACTCCCTGGATGTAACGCCCCAGTCCCAAAATACTTAGGAATAAGTACGTATCTATGCCAGCTATATACATATGAAGTACGCTCCGATGTATGGAAACCTTGTATGTATACATAAGCTGTAAAATACAGTAATCCAAGACTAAATCTCATCCACAATGAAAAGAATAATAATATAAAATTAACTTGAATAATTATGGTTCAATCGTTGGGCGGAGACAAATCCACTACCAACAAATTTTAATAGGAAAGAAATATACAAGGATAGTAATTTGGTAGAGCGAAGGGGATGACGATCCAAGAGCAACATCTCGAAGAATAGAGCCCAAGTCATGGCCTTAACTAGAGTACCTGCAGAAATCACAAGACACACCTGGAGGAATCACCAGGTCCTCAGAGGGACGTAACAAGATACAGGAAGAACATGCCATATAAATTCTCTCTCTCTCTCTCTCTCTCTCTCTCTCTCTCTCTCTCGCTCCTTCTCCTGTACTCTCCCTCCTTCACCCCGCTCTTTCCCCCTCTCTCGACCCCTCCGCTCCTCACCTTCTCTTCCTCTCGAAAGTTCCAGCACCCATTTTTGGGGAAAGGAAAACACAGCACATACTGTGTTGACTTTTGTTGGTTCTTTTTGCATTTTGTTGTTATATTTTTTTCGTGTTTGGAAACCAGTATATAGTTAAAACCTATATGTATAAGTAAAATATTTCGTATTATTTTGGTTTTATTATTATTATTATCATTATTAATATTTTTATTATTGTTGTTGTTGTTCTTGTTGTATTAAAATTAATATTTGACAAAAATATATTTCGTAACAAAGTTATATTGAGCTTGGGCCCTAACTGTATTATTATATTATGATATGGAATTTTAAATAAAATCATTATACTAATGTGTAATTTTATATCTAATCTTAATTATAGTTTTTACCTAAATAGTGTATTTTGATAAAACTAAGTTTACAAATGATTTCCTAGATTTTGTGATATTTTTACTAATAAAGATATAGCTATCTACCTCAAAATTTTATTTTTACACACTTGAGTTTAGCGCACAAGGATTTTTGATTCTTCCAAGTATTTTTCTAAAAATTGTTTTTGACTAAGTAAAATCCTATTTTTCAAGTAATACAAATATTTTTCTAACAAATAGAGTATGAGTATCTACTCTACGCAAATTCTTTTTTGTGTCATCACTAATCGTGACTGATCGGTCATTTCTATTTCTTGTGAATTTGGACCCTTACACATCGACCTCAGCTATTGGACACCTCGGGACTTGTCAGAATATTGCACCACCCCAGGCATCACACCAGGTAAGATACCTTGCCATTATGCCGTTTATTTTTATTTTGTACTTTATTACATATTACTGTTCATTTATTTCTAATTCTTACAGTTCTTGATTTACTACATGCTCAGTGATATTAGCTTACTTGTTATTATCCTTTGATTGCATATGGACCTAGAGTTAAAGGACTACCGTTTGTAGTGTATCGCATATACCTTGACACAGTTGTACCACGAGGATGTGTGAGATGAGTGGCATGTAGAGGTCCTTGCGTGTTGGCTGATCCCCAGTGCGTATGTGTTAGGACTAACTGCTAATAGGAGCATGTTAGGAGACTTAGCAGTTAGTAGAGAAACATGGTCGTGGATACGACTTAGAGGTTGTGGAGGAGTTTATGCATGATGGTGCGGATTCTGGCTGGGTGTGCCGGTGGTTTGGGAGGCTGCCGGGAGTGGTGGTTTGGTGGCGGTCATGGTGGCAATGGCGATTTGTGATCGACAGAAGTCCTGCTGTTGGTGGCGAAAGGGTAGGCTGGACTGTCGGCCATGACATGGAGGAGCTGAAAGGGGGGCGGCCACGGTGGCGAGGCTAGCTAGGAATTGGGCCATGTCGGGTGTGTCCGACACAATGATGGTGACGAGGAGATGCGTCTGGGTGTGTCGGACGCGGTGAAGATAATGTATTTGTAAAAGAAAATAAATAGTGGATGGGAAAGGCACGGACACGGACACGATGCACAATTTGGATGTGGAGTTGGTGAGGTTTGTGGATTTTATGGAGAAAGAAAGGACGAGTAGCTCTCCTTTTATAGGAGGTGGGAATCCCATTAGGATAAGGATTGGGAGGATTTAAATTCTCCCATAGATAATTATTACTTTTTATTTAAATTACTTTAAATCAATCTCTCAATATCTCAAAATATAAACTAGAATAATCTCATCATTTAATTCAAAACTATTTAAAAATTACCAATAAAATCAAATTTCGATTTAAATTACAATTGATGCATTAAAATACTTTTTCATAAAATTTAAAATAATGATAAAAATAAATTTCAAAAATTAAACTATATACATGAATTAAATTCATGTAATCGAATGCAAATAGAATATTTATTTAGAATATATTTTTCTAAATTATCAAAAATAAAACCACCTTTTATAATAAGTAAAAATGACATTTTAGAAATCTCGTCGTAACGCATTTATACATTTAAGCGATTGAAAATATTTATTATTTATTATTTATTATTTGAAAAATCATGCTTCTAGAATAAAATATTTTTACAAAAATATGTACCTCGCATATATTCGCACTCGACGAGCCATACGAAAATGCGAATTCATATGCGACGTTCAATACGACAAATTCGTACGCGACGTACAAATACCAAAAAAATATCAGTACCAAATTTATGTTTTAAAAAAATAATAGTAAAAATTTTGGGGGTTTACATCGGACTCAACGGGCTCCCTTTACTTTCTTATTTTGTGCCCCAACAAAGGAGGCCAGAGGACTCTATATATAAAGTGAAATGAGACTTCACTTCTTCTCCTATCCGATGTGGAACTAAAATATCAATACTCAAAAATAGAGTTTGATATTTTAGATCATCCCGCAATCAGCATATCGTGTGCCAGTACACGCCTATCTCCCATATGCGTCCGTTTGTGCACGAAACAACCTTGAGCTCGTGTCTAATCCGAGTCTGAACGACAAAAAATAACATACTTTCTTGTTGGAGTAAATCATTTTTTCTTCTAGAAAAACACCACCACATGACACCCACATGTGTCCCACCACATCCCATGTAGCTCAACACATACAAAACATTATATTGAAATACCACTTGATGGTGTAGCTGATATAGAACTATTTTATACTTAGTCCAAAGACAAAAATAACAACAGCACGTGCATCACAGTATAGACACGTATGTGCCAAATATTACTTTCGATATTTATGACACTATGCATGAGCGTCTAAGACCATCTCCAATGGGGGTTTCTATCTTCCCTATTTTTATGGAAGAAATCCATTTTAGAAAAAATTTCTTCCAATGGTGATTTCTATCACTATTTCTATCCTAGGTGGCAATGATGTAGGATGGAAACTTTCTAGGAGGGTTTCTACATGTAGAAAATCTCATAGAAATTCTCCTATCTATCATGACAAGTATTATTGGGCCCCACACCATTAAATTGGTCCTTTTATTATGTGACACATAGGATAGAAATGGAGAACCATTAGAGAACATTTTTGTATGTCTACAATTTTTATGTTGAAACTCTTCCAACTAGGATAGAAATCTCCTTAAAGTACAATGCCAAGTAGAATAAGAACTCAATTTTAGAAATCACCATTGGAGATGGTCTAAGATGCGTAAAACAAAATTTTCCAATATTAAAGTTCCACCGACAAAGGAATTATTACCAACTGGTAGGAAACCTTGACCAATGAAAATATTTATTATTCCGCCCCTGCATGACGAGAAGAAATTACATCAACCGAACGTAAACTTATTCTATATATCTGCCGATAGGCCTGTCAATGGTAGCTTATTGGTCGGATATTGGCATTACCATATCCGAACCATTAACTATCGGATATATCCGATAACTATCCGATATCCTATCGGATAGAAGTTTTGGCTACCGTATCCGCTACCGATAATTTTAACGGATATCGGATAATATCCGAACCAATAAGATTACTAAAAAAAATTAAAAAAGAGAAGAAAAAAATCAGAACCAACAGATTTTCACATTGAAACGACAGATTTTCACATTGAAACGACAGATTTTGTAAGAAACAACATATTTCTAGATTGAAACGACATATTTTGTCAAGAAACAACAGAAACAATATATTTCCGGCTGAATTCTGAATTCCTGATGGCCCAATATATTTTAAATTTATTAAATAATTTAAATATTATTGGTTCGGATATTATTGGTCCGGATATGACACTTACCGTATCCGTATCCAATATCCGATAAATATCCGACGTGATATCCGAATCCGTATCCGTATTCGAAATTTTGAATATTTTCGGTTCGAATATGGATCGGATATGGATTTTCGATCTGCCATTCACAGGCCTATCTGCCGACTTTACGTACATTTTTCATGTCAACCGATAAGTTGTATAAAAATATGTGCACGTATATATTTTATAAATTTAAACAAATGGTGTACGGTGACAGCTAGCTAGTACTTTGTGAATTTACGTACTGCCAAATTATTTTCCCTACTAGCTGGTGAACGAACGCTCATGCATGTCGAGTGTCGACGATCATCACTTGCACGGAGCAGTCGGCTGCGGAGGTCCACAGAGGCACTTGTTGTGGAAGAACTCGCAGTAACCACCAAATTTGTGTGAGGTCGATCGGAATCTCACCGCAAACCTGTTGTAACTCACGTTGAGAGCCACCGTCGCAAACGCCTTCAGAATGTCACCACAGATCTTTATTATGGTTCAAGTCCTTTGCCAGGGCCTGCACCTTGGTCAAGTCGAATTCGAAGATGACTGAGAAGCTACGAATGGGGTGCGTGCGTGTATAAAGACTTGGGTATAATATTCAAGACTATCAAAATTTATTTAATAGTTCATATAAAATTAGGAACTATAAAATTTTAGCAGCAAATGTTATTTGAAAAAAAAAATGACAACTCTGGACATGTTCTGAAGTGTTAAAAATATAGTCCCATTATAAATTTTTTTAGTATCCATAACATTTATCTATACCGAGGAGTGTACTTACATGGTCACAAGATTAAATTCATTTTCACATGGTCTTTTTCATTCCATTTTCCTTTGGCAGGAGGAAAAAGTGGAAGAAAGAAAAATGGATGAAGAAAAAGTGGAAGGAAGGAAATATTTTCTCTTGTTTAGTACGAAGAAAAAAGTGGATGAAAGAAAATATTTTCTCTTGTTTAGTACGTAGAGAAAAGTGGATGAAAGAAAAAGTGGATGGATTGATTTTTCCTCGTAACCTAAAAAAATCAATTACCCCAAAAGTGAAAGAAAAAGTGCATACCCATCTTAATTTACGATTATATCATATAAAAATTATATTATTTTAAAGTAGTTCAATAAAGTCAACTGGTAAAATATAAAATTTTTTTTT
Source organism: Iris pallida (assembly GCA_029216955.1). Lineage (NCBI taxonomy): Eukaryota > Viridiplantae > Streptophyta > Magnoliopsida > Asparagales > Iridaceae > Iris > Iris pallida. Next base: position 11,265 of record JANAVB010000615.1, on the reverse strand, counting down.
TTAATTTTCTTCTTTCTACTCTTCCATCGTTACTACCATACACAGCCTTAATTTTCTTGTGGCCCTTAGATTTTAGTCATACATATATATCCCATGCACTAGTCTTGTCGGTCCAAATATGGTTAAAATATAGATATTTTTGAATCTACTAGTGGCGTAGGAACGGACAGACGGACGGATGTTGCTGTCCAATCTCATGTGTGTGTCATATCTAAACTTGAGATAGATTAATCATTAATGTCACTACTAGTCAATTTTGTTGGAACCACATTTTTCAATTTTCTAAGAGTTGAAAGTTCCAGTTGCGTGTCCTTTTGAATTTGTTAGTAATAGGGACGGTTTCGTCTCTTTCATTTGCTAAAAATCAAACTTGCGACTATACATTTTTCACGTCTTTGTACTCGTGAGTCGAGAAAAATACTAAAAAAAAATAAAAATAAAATAAGAATAGTGACAAAACATCCGTCACTTGATTCATGAAATCCGTCGCTAAATAAGAAAAGCGACAACATACAGACGAATAAATTTTGCCAGAGTAATATTGTTTGAAATAATCTCTCACTAAGATGTTGCTAGGTCGACGGACAAACGATGCAAATATGACGAACTACTACAGCCATCCGTCGCTAGTGCAGTGTCATGTCCCATTTTCGGAATACAATAAGCCGAAAGCAATCCATGCTTCGTAGATTACGAATAATACCAATATAATCAATACCTTTGATTGTCCTTCTGTAATTCTATGATGTGAAATGTAGTACAACTAACTATTACAAGATTATGGAAAGATAACTTCTATTTATACATAAACAACTAGATACACAACTCTAAAAATCTATTTTTCAAAATATTTAATTCACAATATTAAACATAAAAATAAAGTACTCAAACAAAATGAGATATAAATGTTGTTCTAGTACTTGACTCTGGTCTTCGAATTCTTTCACATAGTACAAATGAAATAATTCTTCTGACATTTCCTCCTCACCTAATAAATAAACAATAGGTCATTAAAGACATGCAAGGCCCAAGTTCAAGGATAGAAAAAAATTGAAAATGAATGAAATATGAATGAGAATTAAATATGATCAATGTAACGAAAATTAAATTTACTATGAGTAAGAGTTAGAGTTATATTTAGATTTTAATTCCTACACTTATAACTATAATTGACGTCATACTTGCAATCAGAATACACAAATAACAACAAACACATTTACCTTTAAGGTATGCAATTTAGAGAACAAATCTGGGCACACACTTGTCAATTTTTTTTGGCAATACGGATCATCTTCTTAACACAATTGGCATAGTGCTAGGGCGACCCCACATACAACATGGACAAATTATATAATTTATTCACTTAGTCGATACTTATTCAAATTAAGATTTACAGATGTTCAGTACATATTGTGAGCTAAGCCTCATTCACTTTCTTTTTTTATTATGGTATATTTTGAGGAAGAGCAGTTAAGTCGACTGGATTTTTTCTCTTAAGTATTTCTCTATTTTTTACCTTCATGCCTATTAAAAGATTATATATATATATATATATATATATATATATATATATATATATATATATATATATATATATATATTTTTTTTTTTTTTTTTTTTTTTGAAAGAAGGTAATTCTGGCGAACGCTCCCACCGGGAATCGATCTCCTGACCACTCGGGCCGCATGCATCTCTCTTAACCACTAGGCTAGAGGTCATTTGCTATATATATATATATATATATATATATATATATATATATATATATATATATATATATATAGTCTTCTAAGGTAATTGATTTCAAATGTATGTACTCGGATAAGTGGTTATATTTTGTAAAATAGGAAGATTATTTTATATAACTTGATTTTCTTTCTTTCACGAGACTTTCACTATATGAAATTGATCCACTGGACGCATTGTGAATCATATTTATTTCTTAATAAATGTTAAAAAAATATTGTATCTTCAATTTTTTTTTCAATACTATATATTAATTATATTTGTAAATATTTAATCATTATGGCTTTCGATTGAAAATATTTTTCCCAAAAAAAAATTCTCTTTCATATTTTTTATTTGAATTTCTTATACGGATTTTTAGTTGGTAAAACATTTAGATTTCTTTCTGTTTTTGGAATTATCAACTATATATCTTGTGTTTGACAAGCTACTATATCTTATTATTTTTTTAATCTTGTCTTTACACTCTTCTCTTACATTATTTTTTTAATGTTGTCTTGATCATGATCATTGTCTATATTCTGCTCTTGCTCGATTTATAGTAGAGAGCTTTGTTAAGATATTATTATATTTAGGATTAAATTCAAGTCTATCTTTATGTATCTTCTGTAGGGATACATATTCCTTCTCCTATATGGTTACAGATTCATTATCCTATGCTATGGATCTGTTCTCCATCTATACATTCATAGTTGTATGATTTTTTGTCAATACAATCAATATGGTTGATTGGATAATTTATCAATACAATCAATATTGTTGATTATATCATCTAATATAATCAATATTGTTGAGTTATTTATTTTTTTTGTCATGTCAAAGGGGAGAAGAAGAAGTTTAAGTTTACTTTTAGTGATATGTGTTTATTGTGTTTTATATATCAGTGATTAAGTTGATCAATTGTAGTATTAACCTTAAACCTAACTGATTCGTCATAATAGAAAATGTGGAGAATGTTAGCCCAATGATAAATTAGAGTTTTTGATTATGATAAATTAATTAATTTTGTTAGAAATTTATTGTACCCTGTCGATTCATGAGATGAAGAACATAAATTAATTGCGGAAGCGTACCTGAATCCATTGCTAGACTTGATGGATCTTGAAGCGGTCGTCCTTTTGTGGAGTTCGATCTTCCAACTTGCTACGACCCTTAATGACAAAGATGAATCCAAATTCTTTGTCCCTCTCTTTCTGTTGATGGGGATGCAGAAGAGAAAAAAGAGAAACCTCTCTTTTGGTGGTCGTATAAGTTGGGGACCATAACCCTAATGAATACATATATTTATATGTTTTGATATTTCTAATTTGGTCCCTCATCAAATTAGAATTATCTCCGGTATCTACACATTAATTCTATGACAATTATACCCTTAAGTCAATTTTCAAATAGACTACTTTAATTTGGCTTAATTATTTAGATAGCCCAAACACAATTAATTTTACATGTGTGGCCCCTTAATTATTGAATAATTTCAACAATCTTTCACTGGACCACATATGTAACCTTATAATTGTGTTAACCTTAGTGAGCTCATAAATTGCTATCTTAATCCTTAGGTTATATCCGGACAATCTCGTCCATTAACCATATCAACATAGGATCAAAGCGGCATTCGTCATATATAGCGTAACTAAACCATCAATGGTCACATATACCAATATAGCTAAACGACATAGATCAATCATGGATGTGTAGCATGAAAATTACACGCAATGTGATCAATACATGTTTATTTTCAACTGGTTCTCCTTAACTTTAGTGAGATCAAATACTTTAACATAATGAAAACAGAATGAACTGAATTTCCATATATATGATCAGATAAATATCCAAAATACTTTAATACATAAATGTGTCCAAAAATAAATAGCACCCAAATACATAAAATACAAACTCCCACTATATTGCCATATTCTTAATTAACACCCATATGAGCAGTATGCTCACGAAAGACCCTGGATGATAATGCTTTTGTGAGCGGTTCCGCTAACATGGAGTTTGTCCTAATGTGCTATATGGACACTATAACCATTCTGAATTCTTTCCTTCACAACTAGAAACTTTATGTCAATATCCTTTGACTTACACAAGTTTCTGTTGTTATTGGAATACAGTATTGCTGATTCATTGTCATGCCGTAATTTAAGTGGTCTTTCAACACCCTTTCCTGTAGACGCAGCCTTGTGACAAAATTTCGCAACCATATTTCCTGAATAGATGTATAACAATATGCTATAAACATTGTTGTCATGGTAGAAGAAATTATGAGTGCATGTTTGACACTCATCCAAAATATGTCTCCATTAGTCAGCATACACTACAACAAAAAGACCTATTAATGACGCTCGACAAGGAGTTTTAATAACGGCTGATACATAAGCGTTATCAAAGTTGAGAAATACCTTTTTTCTATGATGGTTTGGGCTAATTCTGGACTTTTTATAACGTTTATAAGACAAAACGTCATTAATATTTTAGAGCGGTGGCAAACTTGTAATTCCTTCACTGTAAAAGCTCAGTGGGAGAGAGAAAATTCATTTCTCATCCATTTTCTAACGAGCAGCGTCTTTCCTCCTCAAACCTCCTCTCCTCTAATTTTCAACCCTAACCTTAATTACTCCGGCAATGGGCTCGACTACGTACAACCCTTCGGCGACTGAGCTATCGGTACAGAGCCACCACTTCGGCAGCGTGTTCCAGCGACGTGCGCCTCATCTCGACGAGCTATCGGTGCAGAGCCTCCTGGACGCGCAAGTCGACGCGGTGTTCGCCGTGGCAGGGCGGCTCGGGTTCGGGGACGTGAGGGTGGTGGTCTCGGAGACCGGGTGGCCGTCGAGGGGCGACGACGGCCGGGAGGTCGGGCCGGGGCTGGAGAACGCGGAGGCCTACAACGACAACCTCATACGCAGGGTCCTGTCGGGGAACGCCGACACCCCGATGAAGCCGCGGGCGGACGTCGACGTGTACCTGTTCGCGCTGTTCAATGAGAACCAGAAGCCCGGGCCCACGTCCGAGAGGAACTACGGGCTGTTCTACCCCAACTAGGAGAAGGTATACGACGTGGAGTTCACGCTGAAGAGCGGCGGAGGAGGGGGGAGTGGTGGGCTGAAGTCGCAGGAAGCGAGGGAGAGGAGGAGAGACAAGAGGGGCTCCAGCAGCAATGGCAGCGGCGGAAGTGGGAGGGTGAGTATCGATCCCGAATTTGAGTTTAAATCTGAGAACTTTTTGGACTATTTTGTTTCTTGAATTTTTCTTTGGATTTTCTTTAGAGCCGCTGTTATCCTCTATTGAACTCTCTCTTTTCTCTGCATGGCAACTGTTCGATGATTTGTGCCAACAAAGCATTCGAGTGAACTCGTGGAGCCGTGTCTGGATTGTGTTGCAATTTCGAACCAGTTCTTCCCAAAAACTGGCTCCCGTATGGATAGTGATTGAAGCCACAACTGTTACAGAATGTTGGTGTTCAAAATACTTTGAACCAAAATTAAAATTTTGAATCTAATTCTCATTTTGTTTTGATTGCCTTTTCTCTCTGTGAAAGGAATAAACAGATTTCTACCTGTGTAATTATGTTACTTTTGTCACTATTCTTTTATATAATATCATGAGACTGGCAGCTAGCCCAGCTCTTTATTGTCCAAAAGAAACAAAAAAAAAGGTTGTGTGGATGATTACATTTTTAATCAAGGATTACTGTGTTGAATCAGAAAAAAAGACTAACCATTTTTTTTTCAATCCGTTTTGGAGCAAAACTCTAGTTGGCCCTTGAGGAAATTAACCTTGCTATATTGACATTTGGCCAATGTTTTGTCATTTCTGAGCAACTCAGGACAAGTAGAAACTCTATCAAAGGCTGAGGTGTAAGGATCATGCTTGGGTTCTTCTCATTTGAGGTCATTACTTGGTTTTACTGAGAAAATCTGTTCCAAAATGTTGCAATTGTGACTTAATTTCCTTTTTCTCTTTGTGGTGATAACAACAGGAAGAGTGCAATGGAATATCTGGCCTCTTCTCTCAGTATGCACTCCATGCATTATTTTGTGAAGGTATCTAGTTGTAAGTAATATATGTCTTTTACTGAGTTTGTTTCTGTTGAATATTTTACCATCCTATGCTGTGCATATCACGTTGTTTGTAGATACATATTAATACAAATTACGTTCCTGGCTCCCATATGGATAGTGATTTGAAGAACATAACCAAGTTTCTCTTGGTTGTTAGTTGTGCTCCCATTTACCAAATTGGTTTTATGAAACTGCTTTATGCATGGAAATTATGCTTCACAAATCATACGTGCAAGCACCTTTCCTTGCACAGAAATACAACTGAAGAATCGATTCATCGTCCAACATTTTTTTCCATCTTCTCATATATTTTCAAGGCATTAGTTAGAAAGATTCATCTTCTATCTTTTCTTCTTATATTTTCATATTTATTCAAGGTAGAGGAAGTCCAGGGAGGCGAAAGGTGGTGAGTGGCGACGTTGGAGAAGTATGTGAGGATCATGGATGGAGGAGCACTACATCCTATTTCCAGGGCCTCAAGGTTTTTTCTTTCTTTCTTTTCAATCTGTCCTTCTTATGTTTGATGAAATGTGTCATAGAGTCATAGAGATTGAGTTCATAGAGATTATGTTTTATACGAATAAATGTTATAACTTATTATTAGTTTTGAGTTAGTGTTAGCAATTCACAAAAATTGTGTCATAGAAATTGAGTTCATTTGTTCAATTTAGTTGTACATCACGTCATAATACAATGTATCATTATCTAATAATGATAGAAAGCAAATGAAGAATTGCTGCAAAAAAAAAAGATTGGTATTGAAAGCCCAAATGGCTCCAACTTCAGATATATAGGACCTATGAGTGAATGTGGATTCCACAACCACTCCACACCTCAAAAATAGAGAGAAGAAAGAAGACCAAAGAAAGAAGGTTCTACTTACTGTTTGCAAAAACAAAAGTATGAAACTTTATTGATACAAACTTTGTAAAAGATTACAAGAATTCTGGGAAAGGTACAACTGTAGGAATCCAATCTAGAAGACGATTGCTTTATCCCTTGGACGATGTAAACTTTGAAGACTGTAGCCACTGAAGTTGACTTGAAGGCAAAAGCCTCGGAAGAATGCAACAGCACTTGGGCAAGAACTCCTGAACTCTCTGAACTTTAATGTCTGATCTCTGATTTATGATCTGTGATCCCCTTGAATGGAGACTTGAAACTCTATTTATAGAGTTCTGGAAATAACTAATTTTCAGTTATTCTGGATGGCGCAAGCTGGATTGTGCAGGAACTGGATTGCACAGCATCAGACTGCGCAGGCAGTTGTCTGGTCGTGGGCCAACTGTCTTGGACACATGGCATCACTTGATTGAAATGCGCATGATCGTGTGAAGACGGTTACCACGTAACGAGTATTTGATGGCATGAATGCCACGTGTACTTTTGTCAGAATGAAGTGCGCCACATGAATTGTGCTGACTTCACATTGCACAGAGACGGATTACGCTGAGATAGATTGCGCTAACTTGGATTATGCCGTATGTACAGCTGTCCTCGAGCGCTGTGCAGCGCAATAAACGAACAGACTCCTCGTTCTTTGTGCTGTCAGCTGTCAGAAAGATTTGATTTTGTCAGATAATGATGACACTGCCACGTTAGCCTGCGCAGTTGAAAGTGTGCGCAGTCGAGTGTGCGCAATCTGATTGATGCACAATCTGATGTCTGTGCAGTTCATTTGAAAGTTGTATTTCTGACTTTGTTGATAGGTGCAACTTGATTTTTTAGGACCTACAAGACCCCCTTCAAAGTTTTCGAAAGTTGAATTTATTCAAAGTTTCGAAATACTTTGAATTTTGAATTTTAAATCATGTTGCGCATGAGCTGTCTGCGCAATCGGATGAGTCGATCCCTACTTTTTCGGCGCAATCTGAGGCGGCCGTTCTCCTTTTGAAAAACTATAAATAGCTCTCCATTATCTCTCTGTAATTCTTTACTTGTTTTCGAATTTCTAAAAGAGAAACTTCTTGAGCTTTCCCGATTCTCTTCATCGACCTTCATGGCCCCCAAGCGATCCTCCGCCGCTGCCAAAGGCAAGGCCCCCGCCGAGACTTCAGCTAGGGTTGCGCCCAGTCCATCTCGACATGAGACTGCGCATCCCGCTTTGCTAGGTAGATGACTCAAGCGAAAACTCTTTTTAGAGTTTATTGACTTCACTGATCTTCAAAATCTCTCTTTTTAGAGATGTGATCATACTGCGCCACCCTCTTTAGGGTTTTGGTTGCACGAACTAACTATTCTTTATTTTTATGAAGAATATCCTCTTGTATGATCGGTTGAATTGCGCTGGCAAAAGTCAGCACAATCGGCTGATTTGCACAAGCTTTTTTACCGCAATCTGATGGTTGCGCAATCTGATGATTACGTAATATGATGGTTGCGCAGTCTGATGGTTGCGCAATCTGAGGGTTGCGCAGTCTGATAGTTGTGCAGTCTGATGGTTGTGTAATCTGATGGTTGCGCAGTCTGATGGTTGTGCAATCTGATGACAGAATTTTCTGACTTTGACTTGTACTAAATTCTGTTTTCTTCTGTTGGATGCAGTGAATACCAGAGAAGATCCCGAATACGAAACTTTTGTAGGAACTCTTTCAGAATCTGAGTTCAAAGAGGACTTGTCCCACGTACTTTTTCCACAATATGCACTTCCGTCCTCTCGCCAGACTATTCTGATAGCACAAGATAATGAAACGTTGCTATGCCTGATGAATGGACAACCTTTACAGACTGTTGATGCTGTCACCCACAAAAAACCTATGTTCCTATTTGGTGAAGCAATTGACAAAAGTTCTCAACCAAGACCACGTGTTGAGCAGAGAACTTTTCAGTGGAAGGAGAAGCTGATTCTACTACCCGATATTGCCAGTTGCCTTCTTTTGGCACGATATGCTCATGCTAGCTACCCCAGGAGAATGGAATGGGACATCAATCCTCTTCAGCAGGCTCGAACTGGAAAAATCTGCGTTAAAAAGGTCCGGAATAACAGAGACATGTTCTATAGTTCCTCAGAACGACACAGCACTGTACTTAGAGGATTGAAACCAGGGTGCATCCCTCCGGAGAATTCTTCTCTGTTAATGCCTGTGAGGATCCCAATCTTTGCGAATGAGTACGCAAAAGTTGAAGGCAGTTACCCGGATCAAGACATCCGGTTGTCAGGTCTGGTAAACCCAGACATCAAAAGGTGGAACAGTATAGCAAACTGGATACTAGTTCAATTTGGAGACAAACTCAGAGAGATTGAACTGTACGAAGCGGTACATGCTACCGTATATGGCTTCTACCAAAAGCCTCATCTGTTTTTAGCACTGGCAGAGAGGTACAATTACAGGACAGGGACGTTTATGACGCCCTGCGGAAAGATGGGGTTGGCTCTCCACGAGATGAAGTATATCTCGTATTTACCAATGGCAGACTTTCCTTATGAGGAGTATGTCCCTACCAATGACGAGTTAGAGAGACTGCGTCGAGAGAATTCGAAGATGGTAGACGTCTTTGACGAGTTGTTATGCCATTACAACGTATGCGCTTTCTACTACAAGAGTGGCTCGTCTGGAACATGTTATTCTTCGAAATGGCTGACTTATCTTTTTCTCAACCATATCATTGAGAAAAAGACAAAAGAAAATGATTCATGCAATCCAGACTTCTTCCAACCTCTCACCCATAGCGAAGTGACAAAGCTGATGGAGGAAAATAAGAGACTGGATACTTTAGTGGAGGATGAACATCAATATCCGCCTCTGAAAGTTGGAGATTATGTTGAGAGCCATTTAAGAATGGGCTACAGACCCATGTCCAAAGAAGCCCAATTAGCAGGATTTCTGACGTACTGGCTCCGCCGCTTCGTCATGCCTGGGGCAAGTGCAGTAGACCGCTTCCACCGCAGTGTCCTTTTTGCTGCTGTCCGGTTAGTCTTTGGCTACCGGATGGATCTACTATCAGCGATGACTTGTAGAATAAATGCGGGTCTTTGTTTGTATGTAGATTCCATGCTTAAGGGTAAGTGTGATAAAGGTAATTTCCCCAAATTAGAATTACCTTACACTTATTTATTCGGATGGCTACTCCTGTACCACCCATCTCTGATGAATCCTGCCATGGGGGCAGTGGATGGCAGTTTTCTGTGCCGGTTCTCACAGAGCCGATGGCTATACACTAGCCTGAAAGATTGCAGACGCACTTTAAATTTAGGCAGAGCATGGAATTTTCTTTGTACTCTCCCTCCAACGGGTTATGAATTCATGGCATCCAACATGGTCGACCTTGGGAGGCAGCCTATAGGTCGAATAACTTTTGAATGGTTGAAGGCAATCAGACCGTCACATCTCGTACATAGATTTGAAGAAGAATGCTTTCTGGAGCCATATTTGCCGAGTCGCTTCGTTCGACAATTTGGATATGATCAGTTCCACGTGGGGAATGCAATAACTTGCTTACGAAGAACAGGATACTTGATTGACGGAGCCAGAGTGTGGGCTTATTACAACGCTTGAGACACACGAGCAATATTCTCGATGCCACAGAGGAATAATGCTGGTCCAAGAATGCTATTCACATATTCCCAGTTTTATACAGCTGCCAACACCTTTGCCGAAAACTTTAACCTGGTGGATAGTTTTGTGACGGCAAAACCGTCTGAGGAAGGGAGCAACTGATGTACTGGCTCCTAACAATGATGAAGAACATGAACCAGTGGATGATCTACTGGAGGCTTCCAGGGAAGTCAATTTCCCTGAGGAAGTTAATCAACCTATAAGAGTCTCTCTGAAGGTTGCTAAATCTCCGGCCATGGAGAAGAAAAGAAGAAGAGAAGAGCCTCCTGCCCCCATTGTGAAAAAGAAACTAATTCTGGAGCATTCTTCAGAGAAGGTTACGACCAGATCTCAATCTCGGCAGCTGGCCGAGACAATTCAGCAGAAAGAAGCCGCTACACCAACTTCTGTTCAAAAACAGATCGAGGCAATAAATGTAGAGAGTCCTGAAAGACCTCTACACAGAAAGAAAAGATTGGTCCGCAGAAGACAAGTTTCGTCTTCAATCGTGATAGATGCTGCAGCAGGAATCACCATGCCCTCTCCAACTCCTGTTTCTGAGACTGGACATAAGACTCCTAGTCCGGAACAGCAGGAGGATATTGAGCAGAGGGAAGAGCTAGACCAGAGAAACGAGGCTGAAGAGCCCAGAGATAACATTGTAGAGGAAGAGCACAATACCGTACGATCTCCTTTGCCAACAACAGCGGAAGTTCATCTTCCTGCTACACCGGGAGCAACCCTTGCCGAAGAAGATCGTTTAATGATCGACGCTTTATATGACTGTGACTTCGGTTATCAGGAAGAAGCTGATCATGCCGCTGATGTTGCTAATGAAGAGGTTCCCGAGGACAGCGAGAATGAGGAAAGCACCTCATCAGAAGCTGCTAATGAGACACAAAATCTGGAAGAGAATA
>JANAVB010000614.1:0-14702 GCA_029216955.1 Iris pallida | reverse complement strand
ACTCCAGCGCCAACGACCGGAGTGTTATCGACGCCGATAGCCTTGGGCTGCTTCCCTCTGGCCTGTCTCGTGCTCGTCACAGCCCCTAGCCTTTCTCGTGTTCGCTGCAGCCCCTTTGGGAGCTTTTGGGGCTCTTGATTACTTGGGAGCCATGGCAGGAAAATTAGGGTTTGGAGAAAGAAGAAGCCTCTGGAAGAAAAGCTTTTTCGAAAAGAGAAAGCAGATGTCAGAAAGGTTCTCTCTCTCCGAGCAAAACTCTATTTATAGAGCAAGGCCATGTCAGAAGATGAAGACAAAACTCTTCGTATTCGAAGAAACTCTTCAAACGTCTTAGGAGATAAAGCGGAACATTATGGCTTTTAAGTCTAAAAATGAGGAGTTATTATTACTTTTAAAAATGAAACAACGGCTCGAAAGTAATTAATGCTCATGGATAAGCATAATGCCAACCTGTCAGCAACCCCCTATGCATTCTCGATGACGTGACATTTCAAGCTTCTGTTCAAAGTGTTCGAAACTTGTCCAAGTTTAAAAACTTTGAAGTGGGTCTTGTAGAAGAATAAAAATAAGCGCATCTGTGAAGGAAGCACATATGACAACAATTGCTTCATATATTTCACAAAAGCGCAAGAGACACATAATTTGCTATGCACTTCACAACTTGTGCTATAAAAAGATATTACAGAAAGGAAAGTTCTTTATTAAAATCATGTTTACAAAAGATTTGTTACATATTCTTCATGATTACATATAAAGACTAAACATATAAAGCCTACAAGTTTGTAGTCTTCAGGAGCGCGCATACCCTAAATGCGCAGCAGTGTCAGAACGAATCACTTTTTCGTCAGAGTGAGCCACATCCTAGTTAGACGTGGTGGAACTCCAATATGGCTAATGAAGCAGCTATTTGCCCAAGCAAGAACGCAACTCCTGTACGAAGCTCACAACACTACCTGTGGCTCTTCCAGTATAACAGGGCACGCAGGCTCCCCCCTCCAATATGGCTAATGATGCCATTATTGAGCAGGGCAGAGCACAACCTGTGGCTCTTCGGGTTGGCAATCAATCCAAACCCAGTAGCTTGGACCTCGAAGACCTCCAAGATGTTGTTCAGGTTCGAACTCCTTATGCCAAATGCTCAAGTGCATCTCGAAACTCAGTGGTGGTTCTTCTACAAAGCCAAAGCTTCTTTGAACGAAGAGATCTACAACCAACAATTGACTTAAGAAAGGCCTATGGCCGCCCAAAGCTAAGTCAGGGTCGAGGATGACAGGAAAATGACAAGAAACTGTGAGCAACGTGTTAACCGAAAGCTCATCTTTTTATTTAGAATGTATGGTCCAACTCACAAGCTACGTGGCAGTCAGTCAGAGGACTCCGAAGTAATAGGATGAGCCTAGGACTCAGCACAATAAATCTCATTTAATAGATTCGTTCGACAAGCCTTGTTACCGCTTCTCGTGCCCCCAAACAAAGGTCATTAAAGAGGATGTTGACTCAGCCATTCAAGGGCGGTCATTTAATGTTCTTAGAAGAAAATGACTTCGACCGAACTCGCTCCTTCGGTTCAACCCAGAAGCGTAGCCCCTTCAGTTTAATCCAGAAGTGCAGCCCCTTCAGTTCAACCCAGAAGCGCAGAAGCACAGCTCCTTCAAATCCAATCCAAAAGCACAGCCCATTCAACGACTCTTTTATTTGACACTTTGTTGCCTCGGTACAGTCTTCTTGTTTCACAAAAGCGTAATGACTCCGTTGCCTCAGCACAGTCTTCTCGTCGCCCAAAAGTGCAGTGACTTCGTTGCCTCAGCACAGTCTCCTCGTCGCCCAAAAGTACAGAAACTTTATTGCCACAGCACAGTCAACTCGTTGCCCTAAAGTACAGTGACTTCGTTGCCTTAGCATAGTCTCCCGTCGCCCAAAAGTACAGTGACTTTGTTGTCTCAGCATAGTCTCCTCGTCCTAAAGCGTAGTGACTTTGTTGCCTCAGCTCAGTTTCTCGTCGTCCAAATTGTAGTGACATTGAAACCTTACCAGAAGCTCATCTCGTATAGAAGTACAGTTCTATGAGGTGGCATTATTCCACGTGGCCACCAGCATCTATATCTTTTCAGATATGATCCTATTGGTTTGTTTAAATTGTCGATCCTAAGATAAGGCCAGAGTTTGGTTCTGTTGATAGGAGCAATATCAGATCGGTTTGTTAAACCATTGTTCCTAAGTTAGGAACATAGTTTGGTTCAGTTGACAAGGGCAATATCCAATCATTTTGTTTAAACTACTGTCCCGAAGATAGGGATAAAATTTGACTCTATGGTTAGGAGCAAAACCCACACGGCTTTATCTGATCAAGATTATCGAGCCATAAGCACACGCCATGTGTCATTTATTTGGTTATATTGATAACCACTCGAGATCTTGATAGAAGAGAATCTTAGCATCCGCCACATGTCACCTCAAGTAGCAGTCCTAAACGTGCGGTTACAACAGATTCTCTCATATCTCCTCGCGTAGTGCTCCTACGTGCCCAGAAAAAAACCTATGCACATCGCATATGTATTGACCTATAAATAGAAGAAGTTGGCCTTCATTAAAAAGGTTAGCATCTTCCTGATTAGCAATCCCGAGTACCACTCTCGAGCATCAGAAAGTCAAAGCAAGTTCAAGCCGTCGTCAGATCGTCAACGGAGTAAAGGAGTCGATGTAGTGGTTAATCTCCACCGTCACACTTCCCGAGAAATTTTTGTACTTAAATCTCCTGTTTAGGTGTGTTTTGTACTTTTCATACGTTTGAATACAAAAAGTTCGTTCAACTTTTGTCATGGCAAACACTAGGTAAGCTAGCCTTCGACAATCTGGATCCAAGCTTGCACGTCCACCGAGGTCCTCGAAACACACAATAGAAAATTATTAGAATATAATAATAAAATAACGACAGAAATTACAGAGGATGGCATGAGGCTATACCGTATAGGACCCACAAAAAATGTAGGGGCTGGCACTATAACTGAGGCATACGGGTCAATACAGGGAAAAAACATGTGCACGTAAATCAAGACGATGGAGAAACAAAACGTCCACGTAATCGAGATGTGCATGTAGGTCGAGGGATCATGAATATCAAGATGGCTCACGAATCAATATGACATACAAATCGACGCATGCACACAAATCGAGGTGGCACAAATGATGATATAGCATGTAAATCAATACGATACGTAAATCGGTGCATGTTGTATGCCCACTTCCCAATTTTTTTATTTAGTTATGATTAATTTTAAGATCATAGGTGTTATGCCTAACCTCATAGGTGAGCTATGACCATACTATGGTCATATAGCCTTTATATAACTTATACAAGTGCTATTTATCTATTTTATATTTTATTATATTTTTTTAGATTTTTTAGATGAATATTTTATTAAGGTTTAGTATTTTTAATGACATTCATGTATTACTTTAAGGTCATTTAAAACTATTTTGAGACTCAGTATTTTTATTTAGGTTCTAAGAGGTTAGAAATATTTTCTATATTTTTTTTGGAATTTTTTGGAATTATTTTGTTATTTATTGGGATTTATTTGGCCTAAAACTGATTTTTAAATCAATTTCTGTATAATAATTACCCAGTCAGCAAGGGGAGCTGGCCCACTCATTAGCCACCCACTACGTGGGGCGGGCCTGCCTGTCGGGCCAGTGGCACTGATTAGGCGTTTGTTTCCTAATTATCCGCTGAGCTGCCAGCTCAGTTGAGATGTAGCCGGGCTGTGCGCCAGCCCGGCTACATCGGGGCGGGGTGGCTATGATGTAGCCACATGGCAGGGTGGAGCCGCTTGTCTCAAACTGACTCAAAGCCGCAGCCTTCTCTATATATATAATATTTGCAGTTTTCAGAAACCTTAGATATTCTTTAGCCGATTTTGAAGAAGATTGATCTTAGAGAATCCCGACTTCCCGAAGTGATTGTGGACAGGCCAACCGCATTTTCACGTGCTATTTTTTGTTGGATTTGTCTCGAGATAAGCTTTTAGAATTCATAATTTATTTAAAAATATTTTACTTCTGAATTTCTGGAGAATAATTTGACCGTTGGTTGTCCAAAACTTGACACGTCGTACGGTTTTCGAGATCCCAAGTGATCACAAACTCCGATTCGTGATCCGTTTGAAGTTTTGGAAAGCTAACATGATGATCTTCAACCTATAATTTTCTAGATTTTCAGAGGTTCATTAATTATTTTATTTATTACATTGAACACATATTTGATCGGTAAATCACCGATTTGCTCACGGTTAGCCATAACAGTGATATCTTTTAACCAAAGTGTAATTTTATGACACGGTCAATTTCGGTCCACTCATTGTAATATCCTGTCCTGCTCATCTCAATCTGAGAAATCAAAATACCAATGACGTTTGGACTTAGCCATGCAACGGCTGCTCGAAGACCCGCTCGGTCGAGGCGACTCCTCACTCAGGTAGGTGGCTTCGGTGAACTTGCCTCAGCTTGGCCTTCACACTAATAAAGCAAAAGTTTTCAATTGTACAAGTAGGCTTGATAATAAAAGAGGCAAATTGACATAGCTAAGGGAATAATCCCAAGTTGGGTCAAAAGGAGTTAGAATATGGAAAGGTCCCACGGTCGGCTTAGAAGTGTTGCGCGACGTGCTTTCAAAATGACACTCCGTCCTTCGTCCTGCGGCTTGGAAGATGGAAAGATGGTTTAAGTTGCCACAAAGATATGAACATAGCATAGTCGTAGGCGTCGCACGTATAAATGCTTGAGAAAGCAGGCACAGTCCCACAGTCCAATACTTAGCATAACAAAAGTGTTCCATATGTCCCAATGCACATTTCCATGGTGCAAGGGCTTGGCGTAGTCTTGGTCGTCCCACGGGTTAAGTTTTATTGCACGATGGATTTAGGCAAAAGTTATGTCAAGGGCTATCGAAGTAGTAGAAAGCACCGTCCCACAATTTCTACGGCTAGTTATAGCCACATAGTCCAACAGTCTCAGGGCTAGTCATATGGAGTATAACTTGGGTGGTAGTTTTGCAAAGAACATAAGTTGGCTTAAGGTACGATGTCACGTGCTTAGTGTTTTAAGACACGAGCCACGGTTGATTCAAATTAATTTTGAAAAAAGGGCTATCAAATAGTCATTCATGAGTTGAGTAAAATAATAGGACAACATGGAAGAATACTCGTGACCATGGATCGTCGAGGCGGTCTCAAATGTTGGAAGTCTTTAACATGGTCCTGAAAAGATGGTAACACTAGAAAAATAATGACTGTGTGAGACGGTAGTTTGAGTCGAGTCTTACATAGTCATTAGATAACTTGTCGACAAGAAAAAGTTTCCTTCGGACGACAAACCTGGGGCCACAGGACCGTTCCGGCCTAGGGGAAACACGGTATAGCCGAACTGGGAGTACCGCTCAGGTTAGTTGAAAACTTTCAGCGGGGATCGGTACTTGCACTGAAAGGGTCGCCAAATAACAAATCTATAAGTCCAAGTATAGTTTTTGGTACTAGTAACCCTTTCATATAGATGAGTTGGCATATTAGCGGCAATCCGCGTGCATGCCTTTGGACTGGGTCAAGTATTGTATGCATAGGTACCAATGAGTTGAGTTGAATGTGTGCACGATCTGTAACACAATATTTGGGCCTAAGATTTGGCTGCAACGAAGACATCATGCTACGGCACGAAGTGTGGTGTCGGTTAGTGAGTCGTTGACACAAAAAGTATAAGTAAGTTGGATAGAAGTCTATTCGAGTTTAAGTCGAAAGGGCCGTAAGGCAAAGTTGGTCAAGTGGTATTGAGTTGCGAGGCACGACCTCAATGTGGATACACAAATGAAGTTTTTGGCATGAATAAGTGAATGAGTCTTAAAGTATGGGCCGAAGGGCAAGCACAAGTCGATAAGTTGACGTCGTTGACACGAGAAGGGTCTAGAGGCAAGGTATAAGTAAGTTGTTAGTGCAAAGCAAGATGATGGTCTAGATACACAAAATAGGCCAAGAGTTTACGTCTTAAAATCGATCCTAAGGCAAGAATGGAAAGACAATCATAAAGGGACTATATTGCACAAAGTAAAATAAACATGTTAGTTTTGTATGGGTGGACGAGGAGCTCACTCCACCAGTACAGTTGAGTACTGACACCCACACAGTTTTTATGTGCAGGCACATGTCGAAGCTTGTTGGCGCGAAGCTCGCTTGGATGCTTCGAGGCATGGAGTCCCTTGGCATTTTGAGGCGTACAGCTGCATGGAGTCCGGACTTATACGAGACATAATGTATAGACATTGCCTATCTGAAGCATCCACTGGCTCGTCAAATTGTATTGAGAGATGAGAGAGAGCCGAGTGACTTGTATCATAAGAAGAGTGAGACTGAGTGATTATAATCATTGACTCGTGCCATATTTGTAATTCTTGTTTAATATCAATAAAGAGCATCTTTTATTTGACTCGTGATTGGTTTTAACTTTCTGCTTGCATCTTTCAATGTTTCTGTTTTGGGACTTCTGTGCAACGACCATATTGCTTAGCCTGTAATCGGCCGTTATGGAATCCGTCTTGCGTGAGCGCAATCTAGGCTCATAATGTTTGACTATATAGTCAACAACATGCCTCGATTTATGTGCCATGATTTCTAAAATTAGAAATATGACTTTCTATGGCCAAACTTTCTTATTAGATTATATTTATATTATTATTAGGTTAAATTAGGTTTTTATGTGATTTATTATAGAATTAATTAATATTAGATAAGAAAACCCATTAGCCACTTGTTTAATGATTTTAGAATTAGAATCTTAGAATTGACTTGTGGTTTTCGTGCATGGTTTGTGGTACGATGGAGCGATATGTATGATAGCTTCTAGATCATTGTTCCTCTCGTCCTCTACTTATGACTATGGTTTGTTCAAGGGTTCAGAAAAGTACAATATTGTATTATATTTTGGTACATTATAATGCTTTCTTTATAATTTCCTTGTTTGATATTCCATTGGGACACGATGGTGACACGATGGGCTTACTGTATCATTCTTATTGTATCATTGACTATTATTGATTGTTAGTGAGTCGAGAGAGAAAATACTCGGTATGTACGTAAACAAACCCAAATATTGTTATTGAAAGATAGCTAAGTCATATACCTCACATACGGGTTAGCTGTACTAATACTGAATGATAGCCATCCATGATGTGCTGTATTAGCCCAGACATTCACGTATTAAAAGGTATTTCACACACAAAGCCGTTTTCATTATTCTTGATCATAGTTCAGTTCTTTATTTTCATGTTTCTTTTCCATTAGCTTACCCGTTCATGATTATTGCTTTCCATATCTAGTTCATATCTTGCTAGTTCTTTATATGCTCTTTACCGTTTCTATTTTTCATTGTTTTTAGCTTATTTTGTGCTAACAATATTAAATGCAATATGGTTGTACTTTGCTCCTTTCCTGACTGGATCGTTCATATAGGTAAGGATGACGTGCTTCCTACTTTTCCTCTATGGAGGTCGACCTTAGATTCTAGATAGAGTAGACACTTCTTGTATTTATTTATATGATTAGCAGTTTTGTATTATTCGAATTATAAATAAAATAATTGTTGTAAATGAGCAAATAGATGACTTTGTTGTATTTAAGATTGATACTGAGACCTAGACAGCATACTACCGCCGATGCTGCGGCATAGGCTGGGCTTGCCTACGAACTCACATCCAAATAGCGGGTGCAGGTCGTGACAAGTTTTTTGGTAGCCCATGCATGCCTGTTTTTGCAAAAGATTACGAACTTATGATAGTACTTAAGTTAGTCGTACTACTGCAAGTCTGCGATTAACAAGGTTGGCCCATTGGTCAAAGTTGATTTCAATAACTGATCAATCTCTGTCTCGATTTTAATAACAGGACTCTATCCGAAATGGCTAGAGTTATGTTAAATCAGTTTAGTCTACCTAAATACCTATGGGCTGAAGTTGTCAATAAATCGTGCTATGTTCTCAATAGGGTTCTAATTCGACCTATATCGAAGAAGACTTCCTATGAGCTATAGTTTGATAGAACACCCTCTGTTTCTTATTTCAAAATATTTTGTTATAAATGCTTTATTCTTGACATTAATGAAAATCTGAGTAAATTTGACGAAAAGGCCGATGAAGGTATCTTTTTAGGTTATGCGACGAAGAGCAAAGGGTACAGAGTCTTCAACAAGAGAACCATGATCATCGAAGAATCGATAAATGTTAAATTTGACGAACTAAATTAACACTCAGTCGATGATGATGATGATGAAGACATAAGTACACCAAGTACAGCTCCTACAAAACCTTCACACAAAGCACCAGCTGATTCTCGAAGCAAATCACGTATAGAACCAGAAGTCGGAACCAGCAATCCAGAGGATACGCCAAAAAAATAAGTTTTTTGGCAGACCATCCAAAGGACTTTATAATTGGTGAGATTACCAGGGGTGTAAGTATTCATTCCTCTAGTAAAGATATAGCTTCCTGTTTTGCTTTTATTTTACAGCTTGAACCAAAAAATATTAAAGAAGCATGTAGTGATGATTTTTGGTTAGATGCTATGCAAGAGGAATTGAACCTATTTGAACGGAATCAAGTTTGGAAACTTATTCCCAAGCCCACTGATCATCCGGTCATTGGCACCCGTTGGGTATTCCGAAATAAACTGAATGAGAATGGTTTAGTGACTCGTAATAAGGCTCGACTCGTAGCTCAAGGATATAATCAAGGAGAAGGTATCGACTATGATAAAACCTATGCCCTAGTTGCGAGATTAGAATCCATTCTTATGTTATGTGCATTTGCATGTTTTCATAAATTAAATTATTTCAAATGGTTGTTAAATGTGCATTTTTGAACGATTTTATAAAAGAAGAAGTTTATGTGGCTCAACCTCCAGGTTTTTCTGATTTCAAAAATCTTGATTATGTTTTCAAGTTAAAAAAATCCTTATACGGTTTGAAACAAGCCCCTCGTGCTTGGTATGATCGTCTAAGCTCTTTTCTACTTGACAATGGTTTTACAAAAGGGAAGGTTGATTCTACACTGTTTATAAAATCTTTTAATGACAATCTTTTTTTCAATTCAAATTTATGTAGATGATATCATTTTTGGATCTACTAATGAATCTTTCTGTTAATAATTTTCAAAGTGTATGTAGAATGAGTTTGAGATGAGCATGATGGGAGAACTGAAATTCTTTCTCGGATTGTAAATCAAACAAACCAACAATGGGACGTTCATTAATCAAGCCAATTATACAAAAGACTTATTAAAGATGTTCAATCTGAAAGCAGTCAAACAACTTGGCACTCCGATGGTTACATCTTATAAGCTTGATATTGGTGAACAAGGCAAACCTATCGATATACGTAGGTATCGAGGTATGATTGGTAGTTTACTTTATTTAAATGCTAGTCGTAATGATATAATAATTAGTATTTGCTTGTATATACGTTTTCAGGCTAATCCTAAAAAATTACATCTGTGCGCGGTTAAGCGTATCATCCAATACCTTAAAGGCAATTCTTCTGTCGGCTTATGGTATCCTAAAACTACGTCGTTTGACCTAATCGGTTATTCGGATACTGATTTTGCTGGAAGCAAAGTAGATAAAAAAGTACTAGCGGCACATGTCATTTCCTAGGCAAAGCTCTAGTCTCTTGGTTTAGCAAGAAACAAAATTCTGTCGCTTTATAAACGACTGAGGCTTAGTATATCGTCGCAGGATGTTGTTTTGCATAAATTTTATGGATGAAGCAAACCTTAGAAGTCTTTGGTTTAATGTACACACACATACCTATTTTCTGTGACAACACTAGTACTATCAATTTGCCTAAGAATCTTGTATGTCACTCTCGCACTAAGCATATTGAGATTCGACATCATTTTCTTAGAGATCATAAACAAAATGGAGATATAAACCTTGTATACATAGACATAGAGAATCAATTAGTTGATATCTTTACAAAACTTTTAACGGAAGATCGCTTCAATTATTTACGTCAAGAATTAAGAATTTTAGATATCAACAATATTAATTAATTTTGTTATATCAATTATCTTTCAATACTCAAAAATTATTCTTTTAGACAAGCCTACAAAGGGTCTGTCTGTCACCATGACTACGGTCGAAGCGAAGCGATATTTAATTGTTCCCTGGTGAACTCCCGTTAGCTGGGACAGTACCCTTACAACTAATCTAAAACAGTCACTGTGCAACAAAATTTAATTTTTAAAATAATATTAATTATATTAATTAAAATTTAAAATTGTTGAACTTGGTATTAAATAATTGAAAGAGGATGATGAAAAGAATGTGGCCTGCAATTTTTGTTCAAAATTCATCGAAAGAACCCTAGGCAAAATCGGCTCGAGTTCGGCCAGAGTTCTGTTGGTGGTATATATCTTTTAAGTCAGAACCCGAGGCCTCCTTCTCTTCATCTCTTCCAAACTCTTCTTTCAAACAGCAGCTGTCGCCAGAGCCCTCTCCAAACCCTAGAAACTCTTTAACCCATTGCTTCCATTCTACTTGCAGATTTCAATCCAAAATTTGGATTCGTACGGAGAATCTCGATATCTACCACATACTCAATTCTCGGAAGGTATAACATTCTCCTTCTATCTCTTTCAATTCATTAGTTTTAATTCAATTTTGGGAGAAAATGCCTAAGGGATTCACTCCATCAAAGAGGAAGAAGACAAATGCCAGTACAGAGGCATCGTCTTCAAATCCACCAAAGGATTCCCTCTTTTCCTCGGTCCAATAGGATGATGGTGCGTTCAATGAGTTTTTTGTTGAAACTCATGATCACTTATTGTTATGGTACGCTGACTTTGCCATGCATAACATATGCAATAGAGCCCCGATTAAGTGGACTGTGTTTCCTGACCACCGTCTATTATTTGAGGCATTAGGGTTACACTAACTTGTTACCCTCAAATACCCTATAACTACTAATTCCCTTAGACTGTTCTGCTACAACTTTGTTTTTGACACTTTCTCTTGTGGAACTCGTGTCGGCGGTATCAACATCAGGTTTGATGATACCATCTTAGCGAAAATCCTTGGCGTTCCAAATAAAGGTACCCCGCTTGATGATATCATTGAGTTCGATTTCCCCGCTGCCACGACTCTTATCAGTTTCAAGAATGACCTATGTGTACCTGCCCATGTTCATTCTGGAAAGTTCAAGGCTACAAACTTGAACCTATTTAACTATGAGTTCTATTGCATCATCTAGTCTACTATTCTTCCTAAATCGACTTCAAAATATGATTTTACAAATATTGAACTGTCTGCCCTCAATCATGTCATCAAGGGAATTCTATTTTCGGTTCCCAAGACTATCATTCAGATGATGGGACGTTATCGCTGAAAGGATCAAAATCTCTCTTATGCGATGCTCATCCCACTTATCTTTCAGCATTTTGATCATGATATTTCCACTTGTGCTCTGGACCCTGAGCCCAAGTTTCTCCAGCTGTCATGTTGCAGCACAGCAGTACCTCCGGCACCTCCTACTGCTCCAGCTCCACCTCCTCAGGCTTACCCTATGTCCTTTGAAAGTATTCATCAGCATCTCTCTGATTTATGGACATTCATCATTGACACATCCAGGGAACGTGAGTTCCATGATGTGAGTCTGTTCGAGGCACTCGCCAACTCTTTTGCCGATCTACGTTTTGCCCAGACTTTTTATTCTTCCAGTTCTCTTCCCAGAGATCCAACTGTCTCTTGAAGATCGATGCCAGGTGCCTTGGGTAAACAAGGTTATGCCCCGCACTTCTGCAATTGAGCATCTAGGCCATAACAGTCTTGGGGATGGAGAAAGGTATGCAAAAGTGAATATGATACATCGCAGATAATTCAATGAAGGTGATCTCGTCAGAAGATCCCTTTTTCAGAACTAAAGCGGAGAAGATAAAGTAATGTAATTCATAGAAGTGGATTCAAGTGTTTCGAATACACCCTACGTGGGACAGGACGAGGGTGACACATCAATTCTTTGAAGGAGTCAAGGGTGACACCTTCTGAAAACTGGACGTGGTTATTATCCACCAAAGCTTCACCAATATCAGGAACGTAAAAATATTCACTAATATCAGTAGCATTGAACTCAAGTTCTTGTCCAGCAACACAAGAATAGAAATTGACATTATCTTTTACTTGCAAGTTGCAGTAAAATATCCTAATGGTATTATCATAAATATTATAAGAAATTTCAAAGAAGTCCTGAATTCCAAGTCAGTTAAAGGTAGAAGCATATTCAAAAAAAATTGTAAAGTTGACACAAGCTCCAGCACAGATTTACGAGCAAAGAAGGAAGTAAACCAAAGACCGGAAAATTCCTCATAAGGAAATAGACCAGAGTCATAGTCGTCATTATCAGAGGGACGAGCTGTACCGAAAACATTAGTTGGGAAATAGTCAGATGAGGATGATCCTACTTGGGAGGCATCCATCTTTCTCTTTTGGGCTTTGGGTGCCATAGAAAGAAAAGAGAGAAGATAGATGATTACCTTTGGAAGAAGGAAGAAGAAGATAAAGAAGGTAAAGGGGATTACTTCAAAACTCCACAAAACTTGAAGAGGAGGAGGAGGAGAACCTTTACTTAGGGTTTTGGAGAGTATTCTCGGTGGGATAATCACTACAACGAAAAAACCCTTTTAATGATGGCTAAAAAATGTCATTAATGACAAACCATGACGTTTTTTTTTCAAAGCAACCGTTATGAAAACGGGTGTTATAAATGTTTTTTAAAAGCGTTATAAAAAAACTGTCATGAATAGTTCTATAAAAGCGTTATGAATATTTAATATATAGTACACAATTCAGGACTTTTGTAAAACGTTATGAATAGATAATATGTACAGGCACAATGTAGCACATTTATAACACATTATACTATTCAAATTAGCATATTTATAACGCTCTATACTGCACATTATATATTACATTCCAAAAACTTAACATTATATACCATCTTTATTACATTTCTCAAAATAGAGTACATATCAACATCTTCATTACATTCTCAAAATAGAATATCCAAATACATATATATATTTACAACTACCAAAATTGTCCACATCAAAACTTGGCCACATAACCAATAATCATGAAAGATCAACGACAGCCGAACACCAGTAAAATCCTGAGAAAAAGAAAAGACAACCAAATCAGTCGATATAATTGTCAGGCCTAAAAATCAAATCTAATCATGAAATATCAAGAGAAAGGAGTAAAACAAACTAGGTCATGATAGGGATCAGGTATTTGTCCCATATCTAGAGCAAGCTTGACAAAATTCAGAGGTAGGCTCAAAATGCAGTTGTACAGGTATTTCTCAATATTAGACCATATGCGGACTGGTCATCCCATCACAAAGTTCTTGAAAAGCACAAAAGATTAGCTTGTCAAAATGACAAAAAATTAATTCTAGAAAAGAAATTAGTCTACAATAAGAAAAGTAATATAGCAATGCCAACAGAAACCATAATGCGTTCCAGTGTCATGTCCCAAGCTTAGGTTATACTAACGAATTCACACAAAAAAAAGTGTAACAAGCACCAATATGTTCACAGCTTAGGTATTCAAGAGATTAGTGTCTAAAGAACAAGCTGTTGGTTAGCCTGCGAAGGCATGTTAAGCAAGGTGAATCCAGATGAAGATGACATAGTCTCAACCTCTCAGCCAAGCTTTGGTTTCATTATAGTTTCCAATATAAAAGGGACTGTATGCAACTGCTGTGGTAGCAATCATCAACACATGAAGATGTATAGAAGCCTTATTTATTTACATTGATGTAACAAGTTTTCACTTTTCACCAGTTAATGCAAGACTTCTCCAAAAAAAACAAAAAAAGAGAGTAGTTAATGCAAGACTTCTCCCAAAATACATTGTAGTAAAACCTATGTTTACGATAGATATCAAATTTGTTTTACTGTCCATTCCCTCATTTCTTCTGCTAGTTCTAAAAGAAGTCTAGTAAATGTACACTTTGGAGTTTGGACATCATAGTCAAAAAGTAGTTATCTGCAAACTCTTCAGGGTTTTTCCTTTTTCTTTTTAATAAAACCTTAGAGTTTCTCACTCCAGAAACCCTATGCCAGGGACATCATGGTCAAGTCTCAAGAGGTCCCACCCACCTTTCCCTCAACAACATCCATCATGATCTCATGGAACCAAGCCAACTACTCACCTGACTCCATCTTATACATCCTTGTTTACATAATAAGATACTTTACATCAATAGCCCTTCTATAGCTAAGAAAAGCACTGCAGATCTTTCTTGAATAAACTGGAACTATCAACAATCTCCTTTTGTCTCCATGAAAAGGTCCTCCGCTTAGGAAGTCCATCTCTTTTTCAAGAAGCACTCTCTTTCTCTAGACCACTTTCGTGATGTTAGCTAAACAAAATTTTGCATTAAAAAGGAAAAGTTACCCACTAAAGGCAAGTCCTCTTGAAAAAAACCTTACCTGCCTCAATGCTGGATTTTTTGTAGCTTCAAAGAAAAATATGTTGGACAGGTGATTTTTTTTTGAAAAAAAAGGAGACACCAAGAGTTGAGCTTATCAAGTATCATGCCTTCGTAAATGAATTTGTTAGAGATGAAGTGAGATTTTATCTTCTTACATGATTTTAATTGAGTTTTAGT
>JANAVB010000613.1:0-12083 GCA_029216955.1 Iris pallida | reverse complement strand
GGTTTGTCGAAATTGAATTTGAATGTCGAGGAGATTATCCAGTCGGACGATAGCATCATTCGCACGACTCAGAATTCGTTGCTAACGAAGATCATCACGTTACGTATATCGTCGATGGTATTGAGGCGTATCAAAGACGATATACGATAACTCGGGGGTAATCTGACACGGTGAATGACGATCGCGCAAGTGTTATCGTTCCAAATGGATACAATACTTAGGACTTTGGTTGAGACGAATGTTGGATGAAAGTGATCGTATATTGATGATTATGCGGATAACCACAGCGTCGACATTCTTGTCTTGTGCGAGCGCGACTCCAGCCTCGCACATGCGTTGCGTCGGATTTGGGGCGATCGTTCCGCGTGAGCGCTGACATGGTGATTCATGTCGCGGGAATGATCGAACTCGAAAAATCAGGATACGGCAACTTTGATTTGTCTCGACTTGTTGGCTTGATGCGAAGGAGAACTCGAGAGTATTAGGACTTGCGATTGGTGATTTAATGAAACTTGAGGATTGAGTAGGTCCAATCCGCGCGTCGAGAATGAACTAGTCTTGACCCAAAACAAGTGTTACATCCCGATGAGAATGATTATTTCGTGGGAGCGTTGCATAGTGATTTCATGCCCACCGTGGATAATCAGACTTGCGTGAGATCGGAGCGTGGCATACTGTTAAGTCAGACGACCTTGTGATCGATTACGTGAATTGGAATAGATGATTCTGGAAACGTGAAATGTGAATTACGGTTTACAGATGAATTGTGTCATAGCGTGCTTGATTTGAGAATGAATGATAGGCGAACTAATGTCGAACGTGTTCAAAGAGATAGATGATGCGAAATGGCTTGATGAACGAGTGATATGTTCATGTCGTAGGATTGGTTAGAACGTGAGTTATCGTAGGAGGGCTTTACCGAATGTAGCTCCCCTTCCCGAAAATTTAGAAATAGTTTATTTTTTTAATTATTTTATTCGAATGGTAATTTTTAGATTTCTGTAAATAAATATTGTTTCATGTACACAATGCTACGTGAAAGACCTACCTTGGAAATTATGATTTTATTAAGTTCATTGAGAAGTTACAGATAAAAATGTTTATAGGTTTATATATATTCGTATATATATATATATACATATTGGATTATATATATATGCAGATGTGGGGACATATACGCTTAGTGTGTGTATATATATATATATATATATATATATATATATATATATATATATATATATATATATATATATATATATATATATATATATATCTAATATGTGAAGAGGAATATAATATTTTATTGATGAATATATATATAGGAAAATATAGGGATATATAATTTGTGTGGATATTTATATATGTGTATGTATAATTATTAATTGGTGAATATATACGTATATATGTATATATATTATATAGGGACATATGTATATATAAATAAATAAATAAATATATATATATATATATATATATATATATATATATATATATATATATATATATATATATATATATATATATATATATATATATATATATATATATATATATATATATATATATATTGATATGTATATATATTTAATATTGTTTTCTTTAAGTACTACAAATAGGTATAAGTAACTATAAATGATTATATATATAGATATATATATATATATATATATATAAAGGTATATGTATATATATATAAAAAATATATATTGTATATATGTATAAGTGTATATATATATGTATATGGGCGTATATGCGTGTATGTATATATAAATATACATATATATTTTATATATGTGGGTGTATATATATATATATATATATATATATAGATATTTATATACATATGATAAAGAGAAAACAAGAGAATATATATATACATATGTATTAAGTAGTATATAAATAAAAAGAAAAAGAAAAGAACTAATAAACCCACCCTTAAACGAATAGCTCACCCCAAGCCCACGTGAGAGCAACCCATCAGCCCAACCATAGGAGAGCCGGCCCAGCAGCACAAAACTGAGCCAGGCCGAGTCCCCCCCAGCATGGTATACAGAGAAATCTCTGTATATAGAGCGGAAGAGAACGAGAGGTTCTTCGAAACGAAAACCCTAACTCAGCTCGCGCCGTGCGCTCGCCAACCTCTGGGCGAACCACCCCTGGACCCTGGCGCCGCCGTGCGTCCAGCCTGGGTGCCGCCACGCGCGGCGAGGCCGCGCGGATACAGCGCGCTCGTGCGGAGGATCGAGTCGCGTAGCAGCGACAGTTGCACGGAGGTGCAACTTCATCGCGTGATATCTCCGCGCACAGTCGACCATTTCCCGAGCCACTTCTTCAGGTATGAACCCCATATATCCACCTTCGTTTCCGATAAATTAGTTTGATTTTAGGTGATCTATGTTGCCAGAAAAATCGAACCCAAAAACCCGAAAAATCTGTCCAAAAGCAGGACGCTATAACAGTCCATGGGCACACATTGGGAGGTCGATCCCGACCAATCCAGTAACCATCTAGAAATTCCACTTGAACACAAATTTAGACAACAAATAGGATTTCACAACCCTTCTTGTGGATTCGAAAATCATCGACCACGCATCGAGAAATCGAATCCCGAACTTTGACGAAAATCTGTTTTCATAATCACAAAATCGCTCCACACGACGTGCGTCACGCCAATCTGGACGACGTGGTCGCGAACCGAAAGGATCAAAAGCTGCGTAACAGCTTCGTGGTCGTGTGGGCTTTGACGGAATTCAAATTGGTCGCGTGTGCGCGACGAATTTGATGCGTATCCGTCAAAATTCACCGTATCGTGCACTTTGCAAATTTTCTAATTACTTTGTGCACGCTCGTCAGATCGAGACAAAACTTGTGCCATCAGGACCGTATCATTTTTCTGGTCCTGTGTGCCAAGTTTGGTCCGATTCTGAGATCGTTGATAAAATCGTCGTTTTGCGGGCCCCACGGTCCCACTCAACGGGCGATTTTGTGCACGGCCCGCCGGAATCCAACTTTAGACATACGTGTGATATTCCTATTTTAAAATACGTATTTTGCTGTAATTGGAGGATTTTTAATTTTGGGGAATTTTTGAAATTTTTATTATTTTATTTGAGGTAAAATTTACCCTATTATTATTATTGCTACTATTATTATTTTGTTATTCTAATAATATCCCCCTCCCAAAATATCTAGTCTCCTCTCTCCCTCTCTCTCGCTCACTGCCTCTCTCTCCTCTCCCACAGGAGACCAGCCCTCCCCCTCACTCTCGATCAGCCTCTCTCCCTCTCACTAGATCCCTCGCCCCCTCGTCCCTCGTCCTCCTCTCCTCGACCTCTTTCTCGCCTGCGCGGCCCGCCTGGCCGGCTCCGCCGCGACCACCACTGCCACCCCCCCCATCATCATCGTCGTCTCCACCACCCTCCTCGTCGTCTTCTCCGGCCTCCCTCTCCGCCGACAGCCGCCACCCCTGGCTCCTCTCCCTCTCCTCGAGCTCCGGTCCCTCCGCCGCGAGCCCCCTCGCCGTCATCTCCACTGGCCCCTCATCCGTTGGCCTCCACTTCCGGCGCCACCGCCACTCCGGCCATCCCCGACGCAGAATCGCCCCGAGCCCCTCTCCCCGGCTTCCTCCAGCTCCGGTCAGCTCCGCCGCGGGCTCCCCCTCGTCTCCGGCCTGCCCCTGGCCGAGCCCCTTGGTAAGCTCCGCCTCCTCTCTCTCTGTCCTCTCCGTCGGTGGTCCGACCCGACCCTGGTCGGACTCCTCCGCCTCCTCTCTCCCTCCCCCTCTCGGGCTGTGAGCTCCTTGGGGAGCGAGCCCCTCGATCGGCGCACCTCGGGCAGCGTGCTGCCTAGAGCAGTGCGCTGCCTTGTGCAGCGTGTCACCTCGGGCAGCGCACCCTCGGTTGGTACGCTTCCTCGTTCCTCGTATTTTCGGGTTGTGTGCACCTCGGTGTACGTGTCGCCTCGTTTTGCGTGTACCTCGGTCTACGTGCTGCCTTGGGCAGCGGGACGCCTCGAGCCCTGCGCTGCCTCGAGCACCGTGCCATCTCGATTTGTGCACCGTCTCGACTTTCGTGTCTCGGCCTTTGTGCCTACCTCGTGACCCGTGCCACCTCGATTTACGTGCACGTACCGATTTGCGTGTCGTATCGATTTGCGTATCATATTGTATCTTGTGTTGCCTCGGTTTGCGTGCTCGCTCCGACTTACGTGCCACATCGGTCCTTGTACCGTCTCAGTTTGCGTGTCGCATTGGACTCCGCACCGTATCGATTTGCGTGCGCACCTCGATTTGTGTACCGTAATCGATTTACGTGCTTCTTGGACCTTGGGTTGTCTCGATTTACGTGCTCGCCTCGATATACATGCCATATGATTCGTGTACCATTTCGATATTCGTGATTTCTCGGTTTACGTGTACGTCTCGGTTTACGTGCACGTTTCGGTTTCTTGTTCGCCTCGATATTCGTGCCATCTCGATTCTCGTGCGCATCTCGATATACGTGCACGTCTCGGTTTACATGTCCGTATCGATCCGCGTACCTCGGTTTCCGTGCCAGATCCCTGCACTGCTTGCGGGACCCACACGGTATAGCCTCCTGCCGTCCCCTGTGATCTATTCTATTATTTTATTGTTTGGTGCTAATGATTGTTTATTGTGTGTTCTGAGGATCTCGATTGGCGTGCCACCTTGGATCGCGACTGCCGAAGACTTGCTTACCTAGCCGAGCCCTCTAGGCAAGTATCCCTTGCTCATTGGCGGTTCTTGCCATCTCTCATGTATTTTATTGCATTTAATTTATTGTAAATGTATAATCATGTTTAGTGTAGCTTAGCAGTAGAACTGCCATGATAACTTAGGATAGTTTGGCCCGATACCGGGATAGACCGTATCGGACAACTCGGATGGATCATCCACACCTCCGAGGACACGAGCACGACTCACATGTATGGATTGTCCCCATATGCCCCGTGTCCGACTCGCGGTCGGGTAGCGGCTTTGGCTGACCTTACTTGAGGCTGTGATTGATTGTGCGTGGGTTAGATTTATGGACATGCGTTGTAGTGCGCCCTGCGAGGCGGTTGTTTTATATTATGCATGTTGGCTTGGCGCCCAGTACGCATTGTAGCGCTGCTGGAAGCCGGGACTTAGTGGTCTCGGGTTCGATTGGTTTCCAGTACGCATCGTAGTGCTGCTGGAGGCCGAGACTTAGTGTTCTCGGCTATCGACTTGTTTCCAGTACGCATCGTAGTGCTACTGGTAGCTGAGACTTAGTGTTCTCAGCCTGCGAGCCTGCGTCTGTGATTCTGCGGCGGGTTGCGCCGAGTAGTTTTAGCCCCAATTTGCTGGGAGCTCCCGTCCAAAATACAGAGGAGATTCTGCCGGATTTTTCCAGAATTCCCGATCGGGAATTTGGTTCGAAGGATTGGGCAGAACCCTTCCTTTGGTTTGCTGGACTGGGCTCGTACATGTCTTGGTATAGTATACCTGATCCCATTGCCTGCCAGGTAGACTCCCGACTAGATTAGTCGCCTAGCGTCTTGACATGTCTTGTCCGTCGGATAGCGTAAGGAGAGCGGTTCCACTCGGGAGACGGTCTGCAACCCTGGTCCTTGTTTGGTTTAAGGGTTGTGGATTTGCTCCAGAGCGGTCCATGTAATCCTTGCCACTTCCGGCGGCATTTATTACCGGACTCTTGTCCCCTGACCCTTCATCCTAGGGGTTGTCCTCGTCTGCCAGATAGAGCTGACAGTTGTCCTATGTATTGGGAGATGTGACTTGTGGATATGACTGAGGATTGAGTAATATGGAGAGTACGATCTTGGGATATTGACTTGGTGGATCTATGTGGATTCTTGGATTTTGGTGATTTCGAATATTTCGTGGAACGAGGAGAATATCGAGGGTATTATTATATGATTTTTACTCGACTTCCCAAACGCCCAAAAACCTGGTATCTTTGTGTATTCCGGTAGTTGGGGAAACCTGGTTGATTGCTGTGTCTTGGTAGTTGAGGGGCTTGTTTTCTAGTGGCTTGTGATCAT
Source organism: Iris pallida (assembly GCA_029216955.1). Lineage (NCBI taxonomy): Eukaryota > Viridiplantae > Streptophyta > Magnoliopsida > Asparagales > Iridaceae > Iris > Iris pallida. The sequence continues at coordinate 6,041 of JANAVB010000613.1, read as the reverse complement.
TGACTTGGAGGATTCTTGTGAGTCAGAGGGCCTAGCATTGTTAGGGGAATGAGCTTGGTACTTGGTGGTTGTTTTTATTGACGTGATATTCACTCCATCATGGATGGGAGACTCTTGCTAGATTGATCTGGTGGATGGACCGACTTGATAATTTGAGGTGTAGGTTCCCATGTGTACTTGACAGGCTATTATAGTAGAGATCGTGATCTTGTACCCGACTCGATATCCATGTCATGATTTGGGCATGTGACTTCTTGTGACTGATAGGTTTGACCTTGTTCCTGGTGTTACACGATGACCTGGACCTGTCTTGATTCTTGATAGTGGCCCGTAGAGGTGCACTCCTGACTAGCACTCTGGACTTGACAGTAAACCTGGCATGTATACTCTTGATTCTTGATAGTGGCCCGTGGTGGTGCACTCCTGACTAGTACTCTTGACATGACATGTTTACTCTTGACCGCTGTTGCGACAGCCAGTCCTGATTTGCTAGGTATGACCTTGTCTGGACACCATGGTTGATTTTCCTGATTGTGCTTGTACAAACTACCTGTCTCGTCTTGCATCATGTCTAGGACATGGATTCCTGGTTACCACGGTCAGGGATCCATAATGAAACTGACTAGGCTAATAACTAGATTAATCATGTAGTTCATGGGGACTTCCCAGTGACCTGTTGCTTGTCTGGCCCCGGCCCTATGTATCTATATATATACTAGGGATTTGTTGCTATCCGTCGAGATGAGCGCATTCCCAGCCCTCCGTCGAGTGTGGCACTACTTCTTTAGGGCACATGTATCTTACTGCAGTGTGCCTGCTATATCTATCTTTTTTTTTGTTGGGGCCATTCGGGTAGTAGCAAGCAGGAGCTGGACTTTGAAGTCTCATTGCATCTTGTTAGTACTTAGGCCTGTGATAACCCTAGTTAGTTAATAATAGCAAGCCGTAGGCATTGTGTGGCCGCTTGTCCTTCTATGTTGTTTGGCTTGTTGCCTGCTAGCCGGCTGTTATTGATTCCAGTTGGCAATGCAGGGATTAGTGGATGCTAGGGAGGTTGTGATTGTGTTAGCAGTACTATACTTGTGGATTGTTATCGTGCGTTGGTACCGCACGATCCCTTACTTTATTTACTATTTTTAGATGCTATTTCCTGTCATATTTTATCCTGCTGGTTTTCTTCGCCCGTCCTTGAGCCTTCCTTTCTGGTACTTGCTACGGTTGGCCTGACCAACCCTGGATTGTTCCCAGATTTTCTGCTACCGACCCGGTGGATCTTCCAGACTTGACTTGGAGGGTGTGCTTCAGTTCCAGACCATGCTAGGAACTGTGGGAAGGTATACTTGTCTACATTAGTATTCTGTATTGTAGATTCCTGATTTTCATATGAGTATTCCCTGCTTTCCATATGATTCTCTCTCTTGATATTGTTTTATTGTGATTTACCTGTGGATATGAGATCGGATTTAGGCCATAGATTGATTGCATGCTAGGATACCCAACCAGACTGGACAGCCGTCATCACCGTATAGCGTATTCGTACCTTATACGGTGTAGCTGGCCGTGTACGTCCCCGTATTCCGGAACTGGGGCGTTACAGGCACACATGCTAATTGGCACTACTAACACACCCAACTCAAATCCCTTACTGTCTACTGGTAATGCAGGTGTGCCTGCATACAACCCTTGTCTAACACAGAGATCTGTACACACATATATATATATATATATACAAGACAAGTGCCATATGGTGATCCCTTCTTAGACATGGGCACTACCACCCATCTCTATGTGGTATTCCATAAGGTTATGCATAGGTGTATGCATCAAAATATGTAGGGTATTACCAACTAATCTACAACCTCATCATGACACATAGCCATCTAGGCACAATCCCCATATGCCTATAATACATATATAACATATAATTATATAACCTATGTTCCAACTAGGGGTATCATGCAAAGTCCTATGATACCTATAATGTATTGTTACATGTGACATAATTAAGATACAAAAGGCTCCATGACCCATGGATATGCTCCTCTATACCCAAACCCTACGTAAATGTGAGGATAGCCATGAATATGCTACCAAGATATAGAGACACATTTCATGTAGAGATTTCTCCAAATGGCCTAGTGTCTCATCAGGTCATGAAACAACCTTCGATACCATAGTTAGGACACATGGACCAAGTGCTACACCAAAACATGAAACAAAATTCCTTTAAGGACTCAAACACTTGGTGGTCAAAATCTTGAAACTACCCAAATGTCTTTGAGTCAAATTTACCTAAGTTGTCTTTAGTGTTCAAGATAAAACATCTGCAACCAAACACTTTAAAATAGCTGATAGTAGGAATTAAATTAAACAAAAGTTCACAGGGAGTCTTCTGCGATATAGGTCGAATAAGAATATTCAAAACATGGCATGCTGTATTTACAACCTCAGCCCAAAAGTATTTTGGAAGGTTATACTGATTCATATGACTCTACCATATCGCAGAGTTTGTTCTTCCGCTCTACAACACATTTTTTTGGGAGTTTTCGGACAAGAAATTTCATACAAAATCCATTTGAATCACAAAACGATTTGAAATCCTGATTTGTAAACACCCCAAAAATTCCAAAGAATTTTTATTTTTATGTATTTTCTAAATAATGATTTTTGAATTTTCATAGTCTTAGTCGTGGTTAAATTTCACCATGCATTTAGATTATAAAATATGGCATAGTTAGTGCAATAGGTGCCATAACGAGTGTATTAGCCGTACCCCCAAAGTTTATTTGGTTAATATTTTATCTTTAAGAACTAATAATTGTAGTCGGTTATATTGTTCAATTTTTATATATTTTTATTTTAGAAATATTTGCAAATTAAATTTTTGTTATTATAATAAGAGTTTCAATACTAAAATAATTTTTATATAAAATATAAATGCTTGTACCAAAATTTGAGTATTTTAGAAATTTTTGAAATAAATATATTCCCATGGTTTGTGATTTGAGATATAAGTACATATATTGATGTGGGCCTAATTATTATATTAAAAAAATAGATATATATATGTGTAAATATGTACATCAGATATTCTTTGTAAGAAATTATTGTATTAGAAAAATATCTTTCTTTTATTTGGGCTTTTAGGAGATATATATATTATATAATATATATTATATATATATATATATATATATATATATATATAATTATATTTATATTATAATATATATAATATATATTTAATATATATATATATATATATTATATAGATATATATATTTATATATATATATATATTTATATATATATATATTAATATTTATATCTATTTATATATATATATCTATATATATATATATATTAGAAATATATTTATGGTATATATATATATACCAAGAAGGAACTTTATTGATGTATCAGGCGCAAATGCCGAAGCCTACACAAGTAAAAGCGACCAGCGAAAAAGACAATAAAAGCCAAAAGGAGGCCAGATGCACCCAAAAAAGACTTGTTGGCCCGGACCGTAGGTTTGGACAGCGCCTTCCAGAAATGGTCCAGAGTGTGTGTGCAGCGTCTGGTGATTTTAGACTCTGACGGAGGACCTCCCAAATCAGCTGAGAGGGGTTGTATTGGCGTCCTTCGTATCTATATTTGTTTCGGTTCTTCCAGAGAGCCCAAATTCCGGCGGCTACGACGATCTGAAGGCTATGAGATTTGCCCCAGCTGGCGAGGAGATCGTTGAAGCCTCCGACACGGTGATCAAGTCCGTAATAGCGTGAGAGGCTGGACCACATCTGAGTGGCGAGGTCGCCGGAGAACAGGATGTGTTCGGCGGTTTCTGAATGGTACAAAGTGCAGCAATGGCACTTAGAGGCAAGGCTGTAGCCGATGGAGGTGAGGGAGTAGTCGGTAGGAAGCTTCCTGCGGTGAGCTCTCCATATGAGGATTGACCATTTATTGGGGATACAAGAGTGACAGAAAGGAGTGATCAGCGGTGAAGGAGCGTCAGGTCCTCTCACCGCGAGCCTGGCGGAGGCCATCGTGAAGGTTCCACCGGGCGTGGCTGCCCATGTCAGTGCGTTAAGGATTTTATTAAACTGGACGTCTGCAGCGACAAGGTCGGCCGACGCCATCGGTCCCAGCCAATCTCTGACCCGGTCCCATCTCCACCCGGAGTCGCTGTCCCATAAGTCTCGGATGATGCAATTAGGGGGGAGGTTACAGTAGGTGAAGGACGATTGCCGAGCCAGCGCTCGTGACGCAGCGACGAGATGTCATTACCAATCTACAGGCGGATGAGGGGTTCAGCGAGGTGTCGGCTGTGTAGGATAAGTTGCTAGGATACAGAACGATTGTTGGCGATGGCCGTCGCGGGGTAAGAATGACGGAAGTATCTAGCCTTCATAAATATAGTCCAAATGGAGTTCTCCGATCGGACTTTCCACCACAGCTTCATTGAGCAGGCGTCAATGATGTACGCTAGTCTGCTGAAGTCTAGGCCGCCCACTTCGGTTGGTTTGGCCATTGTATTCCACCTGGGAGAGTGGTGCTTGTCCTTGCCGTCGCGATGCCCCCAAAAGAATCTGGCGAAGAGGGACTCTAACGAGGATAGAACCTTCTTGGGGGGAGCACACGACCAAGGTGTAGATGGGGATGAAGGATAGGACATGCTTGATAAGGATCATCTTGCCACCCGGAGAGAGGGTCGCGTTGTGCCATCCCGCGATTTTTTATTTGATTTTGTTCACTAGGCCGTCGAAGAAGCCCGAGTTAGATTTACCGTACACCAGTGGACAACCCAGGTAGGAGAACGGCAGTTAAGCGAAGGAGAAGGAGGTTAGGTTGGCGAGGGAAGTTGAGTGGCTCCTGTCAGCTTTGTGATGGGTATAGATGATGCTTTTATCTGCGTTGATTCGTTGGCCTGAGCATCTGGTGTATTTCTCAAGCGTACTGCAGACTACCTCCACCTATCCGACGTCCCCAGATGAGAAGATGAGGATGTCATCAGCGTAGTCCAAATGAGTAATTAGAGGGCAGCCAGTGGTGGTGTAAAAGTGGTGGAAATTGGCGGTGTTTGCCATGCTATTTAGGTTTCTGCTGAGCGCTTCGGCCGCGATGATGAAGATGGTAGAGGAAAGAGGGTCCCCCTGACGGACCCCACGGTGGCATTTGAAGAAACCTTCGCCTTGTCCGTTGATGATTGTGGAGAACCAAGAGTTGCTTATGGATCTGAAGATGATATCCATCCACTTCTCCGAGAACCCGAACCCCTGGAAAACCCAAATCATGAATTGCCAGTCTAGACAGTCAAACTTTTTCCATGTCTAGCATGTTGGCGACGTTTCTCCTAGACGAGAAATTCATGCAAGTAATCATTTTCTGTACGAGCAGAATGTTGTCAGTGATGTTTTGCCCCGGGACGAAGCCACTTTGTTCCTCGGATATAATCTTGGGAAGAAGTGTGGACATGCGATTTGCGATAATCTTGGAGATAATTTTGTTGGTGAATGTGCATAAGCTGATAGGTATAAAGTCTTTGAAGGTCTCCGGATTTTCTTTTTTTGGGATTAAGATGAGGTTGGCGCAGGAGTTGGCTTTTGGCTAGCATGTGCCTTGAAAGAAAGCTATAGCGGCCGCATGAAAGTCTGATTCGATGATGTCGCAGCAAGAGCAGTAGAAAATACCGGGGAAACCATCCGGTCCTGGAGCGCTGTGCTCGTTAAGGGCCCATACTGCGGACTTGACTTCCTTTTTGGAGGGAGAGGACAGGAGCTGCACGTTCTCTCGCTCGGTAATCAAGCTGGGGACCTTCACCAAGAACACCTCATCCTTAACGACGACCTCTTTCGAGAATAGTTTGGTGTAAAAGTTTACGGCAGCCACGTTGATACTTCGCTGGTCTTTGATGATTATGACGTTCTCGTCGGCGATCTGGTACAGGTTGAGTTGATTTCTGCGACCTTTGACGCAAGCGTGGGAAGAAGCCAGAATTTCTGTCGCCCTCGGCATCCCCGGTCAATCTGGCTTTCTGCTTCCAG
>JANAVB010000612.1:5000-53465 GCA_029216955.1 Iris pallida | reverse complement strand
GGTTGACACATGCGGAGGGGGTAAGGCCGAGGGAACAACCCGGAGGGGTAGACATAGGCGGGGCGTCACGCAGCCGAGGGGGAGCAGAGGATCCGACCGGTGAGGGAGCGACGGAGGCCGGCGAGACGAGGTGGAGCTGCACGATGAGGCGCGCGACCCAGGCGCTGCACTGCCCGAGGATGGGCACTCTGCCCAAGGGGGCAGAGTGTACGGCCCGAGGACGGTGAGCGCGGAACCGGGTAGGCGAGCGCGCGGCGCGGATCGATCGGGGGAGCGTCGCCCGGAGGAAGGAGGCGGGGGCGGAGGGGGGGCTCGACCTCCGGGGGGAGGGAGCTGCGCCGGGCGCGGCAGATGGCGGCGCCTACCTACAGCGGAGAGAACGACGGAGAGAGGAGGAGGGAGGAGAAGAGATGGGCGGGAGTCCGGCGAGGGAGGAAGGGAATAGGCGGAGGCGGCCAACGAGACAACGTCCGGCGCGGTTGGGGGGGTGAGGCGAGGAGCGCTCCAAGGGCAGCGGGAGAGGGGGAGTGCCACCGGAGGAGGATGGAGAGGGAAAGCGGCCGCCTCCTCATGGGGGTGCGCCACCGAGAGAGGGGGAACGGCGAGAGGAGAGTCGAGGGGGGATTCGGCGGCCACGAGAGAGTAGCGGCGAGAGGATACGCCGTCGGCCACGAGAGAGGGGCGGTGAGAGGAAATGGCTCCGGCTGAGGTCCGGAGGAGGGATCGGGGGGGTGGCCGATGGGGGAGGCGCCCTGCACCGCGCCCTGAGGTGCCGACTGTGGCGGCGGCATCGCGAGGGGGGGGGGAGGAGAGGGAAGGGTAAGAGGGAGCCGCTCGACTGGAAGACCGGCCAAGCGGGCCCTGGCCGGCTGGGAGGCGGGGGAGGGCAGGGAAGGATGGGGGCTTCGAGGGGGAAGAAGATCCCCAGGCACGCGGCCCGGCCAAGGGGGCCGGCCGGCCAGAATCACCACCCGCCTGGGGGGGACAGCGAGCAAGGGGGTTTCCTCCGAGGGACGGAGACCGCGCGGCTGCTGCTGCTTCCCCATCTAATTATATATATATATATATATATAATATAATATATATATATATAATATATTATATATATATATATATATATATATATGGGAGCGGATCAAAAGCCCCCCTTAGAAAGCCCCCCAAACCCCCCCCCCCCACTCTAATTCGTAAATTAATGTTAATATTAATTTAATATTAATGTTAATGTTAATATTAATGTTAATATTAGTGTTAATGTTAATATTAATTTTTTTAATTTTTTTTATATTAATGTTAATGTTAATGTTAATATTAATGTTAATGTTAATTTTAATGTTAATATTAATTTTAATGTTAAGTTTAATGTTAATTTAGTATTTAATGTTAATTTAACATTAATATTAACATTAACATTAATATAACATTAATATTAACATTAAATTACGGATTAAAGTGGGGGGGTTTTTGGGGGGCTTTCTAAGGGGGTCTTTGATCCGCTTCCTATATATATATTATATAATATATATATTATATATATATATAATATATAATATATATATAATTATATAGATATATAATAATATATTATAAAATATAGATATATAAAAAATATAAATATAATAATATACATTAACATTATTATATATATGTTATGTAATATAAATATAATAATTATATATATATATCTAATATATAGATATAATATATATATATATATATATATATTATATCTATATAATATATATATATATATATATATATAGATAGTTATGTATGTATATGCAAATGCTGTATACGAGTGTATGATAGGAAATTTCAAATATGCATAAGGTGTCTTTATAAATATTAATAGGTTTTATAAGTTTCTATATATATTATATAATATAATATATATATATATATAGATATATATATATATAATATATATATATATATATATATATAATATATATTATATATATATATATATATATATATAATATATCAGGAGCACACAACTAAATAGTAGAGAAAACTTAAGGTGATTCAAATGAGGCAAGAGGCCTCTATTTATACTACACACAAACTCGAAACAGACCGACAGTTTTCGGTTATTGAAGGCCAAGTATCCTGCCGAATCGCCTCGATCACATCATTAAAGAAACACGTAGCATATTGATGTACATACGTATTCATAGCTTTATATCACTTCTTCTTTTCTTTAGTAAAAGAAGATTCCTTCTTATCTTTAATTAGGCCTGATGCATTGTTGGCCCCACACTATTATTAACATTTGTGGCTGTCACGATCATTTTTTCTTTATTTCTCCTCCGACAGCTGTCCTTCACTTGTCATTCTCGTTGTTTCTAGGCCTCCTTCATGGAACATGGCTAGTGGACGATTCTGCCACCATAATTTTTCTTCATTATTATCAGAGGAAAAATCATCCTTGTCCTCTTGAGCTGCAACCGACGCTGCTGATGACTTCATTGATTCATCATCTCCCAAGTCTAATAATTCATCTTATTTTCATCCACAAATAGTGCCTTTATTTGAGAATAAAGATTTTTTGGCATCGAACTTTGAGTTGTTTCCGAGAAATTTTTCGAATTTTTCCTTATTAAGGAATCCCTGAACTTTTTAAAAAATTATCTTCATAATCCATTATATTTTGCTCTTCCTGCAGACGCTGTAATTCTTTTGCCTCTGCTGCAAGAGACGCTTTTATTTCAGCTATTTTCTCTTTCTCATCAATTCGGTTCCACCATTTAACGAGAAATATTCTTTTCAACATCAGAATTCCCATTAGTACCTCTTCACATTTCACAGACCACTTCATTATATGAGGAATATTTGGCGACGAAAAATTATATTGTTGTTTCCTCGTCATAGTAATTCTGATGGCGTTGGCAAATTTTTGCCTGTTCGACCCATTCTTCGAACACACTCATTAAAGATGGTGACAATATTTTAAGACTAGCTCCGAAGTAGGACCACCATTTGTAGAACCAGGCAGGAATGTCCTGCTCTAATATTTTTGGACATATTTTCACGAAGCATGAATTCTTTCTTTGTCTCATAATAGACCGCATCAACATAGTCCCAATATATGAACTTGATTGAGGTTGTTTTATCTCTAGAGAACATTGCTCTCTCTAGATTTGGATGCAAACCCCAAGATTGAGGGGTCAAAATCTTGTACATAGTAATTTTACTATATATTATTTCAGTTAGCTGATCCTTCGGATTTAGCCTGAAGTGCTCAATCTCCGCAGAATTGGTTGAAAGAAGCATTCCCTCATAATGGCTTCTTGCTCTATTCTTGATTGGATAAAAGTTTTGCTCAAAGTATTTTCTCTAAGCTTCCATGGGTCATTGATTAATGGCAAATCATGTCTATCATGACATATTATGTCTTCAGAAATTAATTTATGAGTGTATATTGACTCCATATCAGAAGGTGCCACCGCTTCCTTGTAGGAAATTTTTTCCAAATCATTGTTAGCCGTATTAACTGTATTCGACGAAACAACAATATTTCTTCTGACAGGAATTTGGTCCTGTCTCTTGTGAGTCTTTCGATTCCTAGGTTGCTCCCATTTGGGGGGCTCCCATGGCGATTTTCCTTTGTCTCGCCTATCCATTCTGCAAAAAATTCACTGGTTAGAAAATCTTGAAGACTATTTTCTTCACCTTTTACATATTCAATTTCAAAATCAAATATAGCTAATTCAGCTTGCCATCTAGCAAATATTTGTTTTGATGCTAGATTTTTAAGCAGAACTACAATCAATTCTAAGCAAAAACTTTTGATTTAGCAAATCATCTTGGAACTTATGAATATATTTTATTATAGAAAGAATTTCTTTCTTGATTGTGGAATAATTCATTTGGGTATCATTCCATTTTTTCGAGCAGAACCTGACTAAAACTTCTTTATTAGTCTCAGGATTTCTCTGCTTTAAGATGCCACCATAACCAATGTCACTAGCATCTGTTTCTACTATTTTGAACCATTCACATTAGCTAAATGTAACAAGGTAATTTTTTAACCTTTTGTTTTATTATTCTCACTGCTTTGGTATGTTCTTCAGGCCAAGCAGGAGAATTCTTCTTCAGCCTTTGATACAAAATTTTTGTTTCCTGCGCTATATTCTTAGAAAGCTCAGACATATAATTAAGCGCTCCCAGAAATCTATGCAACTGCTTATTATCAGTTATTTCATCCGGGAATTTAGAAACAAATTCAATGCTTCTATCAATAGAAATTATTGTCCTATTAGCAATATTATGTCCCAAAAATCTTATTTCTATTTGGAACAATTTTATTTTTGGTGCTGATATCACCAATCCATTCTTGATGACTAAATGCTTAAAAATTTTCAAGTGCTTAAAATGTTCATCCAGAGAATTAGAAAATATTAAAATATCATCAATATTTGACAATATAAACTCAGAATATTTAACGAATATTTCATCCATTATGTTCTAAAATTCTGAAGGAGCATTCTTTAAACCAAAGGGCATTACATTCCATTCATAGTGCCCGAATGGTACTGTAAAAGCAGTTTTATATCTATCCTGCTCAGCTATCTGGATTTGCCAGTAGCCTGATTTTAAATCAAATTTAGAAAATATTTTTGCTCTAACAATTCTTTTGAGCAAATCCCTCTTATTAGGGATTGGATATTGTATCAACTTAAAAAGCTTATTAAGATGTTTATAATTGATTACCAACCTTGGCACTCCTCTCTCCCTTTCAGCATTATTCATCACATAGAATGCTGTACAGCTCCAAGGGGAGTAAGATTTTCTTATTAATTTTTTCTTTATTAATTCTTGTATTTCTTTCTTGCATATTTCTAAATATTGCTGGTTCATTTGACAAGGTCTAGCCTTTGTAGGGATGTCTTTCTCATTAAAGCACATAAGGAAGTGAAACAATATGTTGTTTTCTATCCCAAAAAGTATTTGGAAGATTTATACAAGTCTGTAGTTTAAATTCTTCTCCTATTTGCTTTATTTTGTCTTTAGTCTCTGGCTTATTCAATTGATCAGAGATTTGTATCTGCTTTATTTCCTCCCGGACAAAATTGATTTATTTTTCTTTTAAATCAATTTCTCTTATTTCATTTAGTATTTTGATTATTGGATCCCGAATAAATTCAAAGGTTACTTCTCTGCCTTTGTAGACAGTAGAAATACCATATGTATTAATATTCTTTATTGGCATAAGCTTTTCTAGGAAAAGGTGTTCCCAGAATAACATGCTGAGTTATTTCTTTTATCACTATAAATTGTAGTGGTATTGATATTGAATCTTTACAGACATTTACATCTGTAACTTTATATGGTGCTGTTAATACTTTATTATTTGCAGCACTTAATGTTTGAGTAGTTCGTTCGCAGTATTTTATCGAAATTAGTCCTTCGCGAACACAATTTAAGTCTGCACCACTATCAACTAATGAAAGTAAATTCTTAATATAATACTCATTATTAATGAGTAAGTCTATTTGTATAAACCATTTCTGAGTAATGTAGAGATCTATTTTCTCTACTTTAGATTGAAGTTCATTTTCCGTATCAGAGGTATTAGGAGTAGAAGTATTACTTCTTTAGAACTTTCCTCCTTTCTCTGTATGGATTATCATATTTTTAGCCACTGTCTCAAGATTGGACAGTCTTATTTGGGTAATCTCATCCTGAGATTTCAATTCTTTTTTCAAAATTTTTATCTCATTTTGGAGGTCCTGTATTGTCACAGGTTTTACTTCTCTATTTTTATATCTTCGAAGAACTTCTTCCATTGTATAAATTTTTTCTTTATTTACTCCTTCCTCATTCAAGGAGTTTTCCCCCGTTTTAATCTTCTATAGTAAGAAAATCAATTAATTTCTCTCGAGCATTTCTACTGATTTCAGTAGACATTAGAGATTCTATTATCTCTCTTTTTATCTTGAGATGTCAATACACTAATTGAAAATCCATTCATTTCGACTATTGATTTGTAATATTCCAAATCATGTTCATTTGAACATTTATCACAACTACATTCACTAGCACATTCACACATATTAATAGAATCAACACTCGATCCTCATCCGATGAACATAGTTCTTCATCAGAATTTATTAATATTTTGTATAGCATTCTCTTCAACCTTTCATCCTCTATTTCATTGATTTTCTTTTAGTGTAGCATCTGTTGGCATAATGGCCAATTTTGCCACATTTATAGCACTTTATTTCCTTAGAGGATTTCTTTTTTCTAAAAGATTTCTTTTTTTTCCTCTATTTTTATCTTTAAATTCCTGAGGATATTTTTTCTTTCTTTTCCATTTTAATAGGGCATATTTCCCTTCTCTCTATATTCTTTCTTAGCATTTCCCTTCTTATCATAAGGCTTATAATTGTCTACAGCAAATTGGCTGCAAAATTTGCCTAATTGTTTCCTCTCTGAGATTCTTGTGATTTTAATTGATGCTCCATAAGTATAATTTTGATAGAGAATTTCTCCATTATTCTTCTCCCTCATCTTTTGCCTAATTCTTTCAGCAAAAAGATTGGGTAATCTATCTATAAATTTAGATTTCTAGTGTGATGCATTGGCATCATCAAGCTCCATGACTCTGCTCAAGAAGGTATCTTTATACCATCTGAAATGAGTCAAAGTAGGACATCTTAAATTCTGTAATAAGGTTCTAATTTTCCCCCATTAGAAACATGTCCTGTAAAATGCTCTAATATATTATATATGAGAGTATATACAACATCTGATTTCTGCTGTCCATCTTCTGTTTTGGTAATATTGATTATTTCCATTCTTTGCTCATTGGTCAAGCAATGATCCCACCATCCTCGTATGATTCCTGTAAATCTACTTGCAACGAATAAGGCAATATGTCTATCGTTATTGCTAGCGGCTTTAGCCACATTAGAATACATTAGTATTCGATGTATTTGGTCATGTATTGCTTATCAAATAGACCATCAATATTCCATTCATAAATTTCTCTAGCATAATAATGATTCTATATTATAGAATCATTCTCCTCATAGAGAACATCCATTGGAGATGGTCTTTTGTAGTAATATTTAACCATATAAATTCTTTCACGATTCACCTCATTCTGAACTGGGTTGAAAGAATTAATCATTTTCTCTATTTGAATAGGATTCACTTGTTCTTCATCTTGTACTGAACAAGATTCCTCGGAGTCAAATGCTGACTCTTGGCAACATTGTACAGATGATTCACCCTCTAACATATTTAATTTGGGTGCCTTAGCCTTAGGATCATAGTTTATAAACTTTTCCTTAAGGCTTTCGTATTCGTGTTTTTCATACTCATTATGGAGTACATTAACACTTTGATTCCTAAATTGTTCGACTAATTCCTTTAGATCCTCCTTTGTAAATTCTGTTTGGATCTAAGTTTATAGTCGGTTACCTCCATTGGAGGTCTGATTGGAATTCTATTCGTCTCCATTTTCGGTCTAATAATAGGACTTTCATGGAGTTCTATTCCTTTTATTGTGTTAAACTTTTCAGTCAACTTCTGAATATTTTCTTCTATTCGGGTCAATTGTTTACCCATGATCTGGATATAAGTATTTGTATAATTATTCTACAAAATTATTTTTTGCATTTCCTTTATTGAAGCTTTCTCATGCTCTATTTGTTTGTAAAGTGAGTTGGCTTCAATATTAGTTTGTAATGGTGCAAAAATCTTCAAAGACTCATTAGGAGGATATAAAGATTTATTTTCTGTCCTCCTTTGGTTGTGCACACCTTATATTGTTCTTCTAAGACATTTATTTGTCTTAGACCTCCACTCAGATATTCTTCTAAAAACCATTCTTGGAACCATTGAACCTTTGGAATATTATGGATATGCTCATTATAAGCCTTTCTATATTCTCTACGCTGATTAGCGTTAAATTTCTCTCTAAACCATTCTCGAAATTCTTTATTTTCCTCACTGTAATATTCTTTGTTACAGTACTCAATCATAAATGGTGAGAGTCTATAATGCATTAAATAGGGAATGTCATTTCCGATATTGTCGGCTCTTCATCCGATTTGGATGGTTGAGAGGCATATATTGGATTCACTATATTTGATTCATTTATTTGAATCTTCTTCTCCTGATTTTCTTCTATAGTAGAAGATTCTGATTGTTTATCTGAGTTTGATTTTCAGATATAAATCTTCTTGAACTTGAATGTAGAAATTCCAGCCTTTATTTGTGGAGTAAATCTTACTTCCACATCTCCATCTGGAGTCTGAATTATTTGATCAATTTTTGAATCCATTATGGGTTTCGGAGGCACTGCCATATTCAGAGTCCATTCATTCGAAAAGTTTATTTCTTTCCATTTTATTATTCTATTTGTAGCTACTTTAGTAGTTAGGAGATTAGTTTCCACTAAAGTAGTTTGTCCTGGCTTCGTTAGGTGTATAGCCTTTGGGGCTAAGGTATTTAACACTTGTAATGAACTCTATAGATTATTACTATAGTTTCTGATCCAGGAAGAAATTATAACCAAATGTCTTTAAATTCAAAGACACTGCTTCCAATAGATTTGCATCTGTTAAAGATAAGCTTAAATTGGGATAAACATTGAAATAGACTGGGCCATGACACAGACTTATTTGCATGACTCCCATTAGAGACTGTGCCCAATCCAAACATCTCCCATCTCTTAGAGATGTTAATAAAGATGCATTTAAACCTTGAAGTGTCAAAGGCTCTAATGCAACCTGCATTAACCCAATATGGATAAAATTATATTTATCTCTATAATTAGAGATATCATCTTCAGATAATAACTTAATTATTTGTTTATTATCTGAGACTTGCACTATTCTTTCCATCTTTTTTATTACAATGGAAGACTTAAAATCAAAGGTACCACTTTGGTATATTTCTTTCGGTTGAACTTTTGGAATTGTCCATTTGTTCAACTCTTCTAATTCTGTAAAAAATTCATACAGATTAGTATTATTGACTGATTTACCCTTATTAAGGGTTTTCTTTTTAGAGCCTATTAGGTTGGCCAATTGGTCACTCATTCTTTCGGAGGTCTACCTTGCTACCTTTCTCATGTAAACTATTAACCTGCAGTCTGCTGTTAGTAACTATATTACAACTGCTAATATCCATACGTCTTAGGTCTAATTCTTCTGGTAGTAAAAAGGTCGTACGGCTGTCAACAATTTACGGCTAAACAAGGTACTCTCTGCCCAAAAATGCCTACGCGACTTTGGTATCGTCCCACAACACATAAACATACCATACAAACTATCCTTAAGCATTCAGATATAGCCACGAGTAATAGAAGAATAACAACAAATTATATTTTAATAGTCACATAAAGAACTTAGCAAGATAGAACACACCTATTCACAAGCCATAATAGCTCTGATACCAATTATAAGCAGTGGAAGTAAAAGCAGAACAGAAACGAAGAGATAGTAGGAAACTTCAAACTTTTATTGATAATATGAAAGTAGTACAGGAGCACACAACTAGATAGTAGAGAAAACTTAAGGTGATTACAAATGAGGCAAGATGCCTCTATTTATACTACACACAAACTCGAAACAGACCGACAGTTTCGGTTATTGAAGGCCAAGTGTCCTATATATATATATATATATATATATATATATATATAATGAGAACAAAAAAAGAAAAAAGAAAAAAAAAGAATATATATATATATATATATTCTTTTTTCTTTTTTCTTTTTTTTGTTCACATAATATATATATATATAATGAGAACAATATATATATATATATATATATATATATATATATATATATATATATATATATATATATATATATATATATATATATATATATATATATATATATATATTATGAGAACAAGTTTGAGTATATAAAGTTATATGTATTTGCTAAATACCTTTACTGAAAATTGGGTTATATATTTTGTTACATATAAAGGTTGACATACTTCTATTATTTTTGTATTTATATACAGGAGAGAAAGGATTTCATGTATGTATTAATTATTGATTCTATCAATATGTATATTATTAATAAATACAATAAGTTCCTTATGAATTTATTATATTAGAACAAATTATTTTTACCTAGACCTTCATAGGGACTTTTTTTTAAGGAATAGATGTATATATATACTGTTTGATAAACTTGGTTGTTTGTGGGTTTTAGTAGATTTTCTATGGGCATAGTGGCATTAGCATAGGCCTAGGCTTGGATATGACTTTGTCAACTTCAGTCTCAACACGGATTGGGCTAAACTCCAGGCAAGTATAATTTGCCAATTTTATTTACAGTATTTACATGCTCGTTTTTCTTATTCGTCGTTCACTTTGGATATACTGCTACATGATTCACCTGCTCTCATCAGTATGCTTACATGATTATACCTGCTAACACATAGACATGATACACAGATTCATATTGCATAGCATATAGGCGACACATTTATGATCTCTGGATGTCTACTGGATGATGGATCCCCTGTGTATATGTTCTTGGCTGGACTTCTGGACTTATTATTTGTTAGAGTCGGACTAGACACGTCGTGGATGCGACACCGACAGTATCATCGGATGGAGAGGACAGTTTCTAGAAAGAAGGGCTACTATCGGTTCGGACGTACCCCGCTTGGAGATGATCTTATTTCGGAGAGCTCCATTCGTCGAACGTTGTTCTCAAGTGCATTTCACAAAGATTAGTTAGTTTACCTAGTAGTAGTTTTACTGGTTCACATGAATATTTCCTGGTTTACATGTTCCGTGGATAACCTATTTACTTTTGTCACATATTATTTATTGTACTTCATTTAGACATGTATATTGTGTATTCTTGCTATGTCCCTCTGAGGACCTGGTTTCCTTTCAGGTATATGCTGAGTTCTGACATAGGATATTGGGGATACTTCTTCGGGGCTTAGGTATCACTAGATGGTGCCTTATTGTTATTCTTTTGCAGTATTTCACATTTAGTTTCTTAGTAGTTTGGTTAGAATTTTGGATGTATATTATGGATTTTTAGACCCTTGTTCTAAACTGGACAGCTTATACGTATTCGATTTGTACTGGAGTCCGCTTGAATGCGTAGTTGGCCATTGCCACTTGACTTGGTCCTGCATATTTTGGGACTTGGGTGTGACAATATCTCATGACATAATAATAGAAACTAGCAGCATTATTTATTAAGTGTGAATGTAAAGCAAAGAAAGGTGCATCACTAAGCAGAACTCTAAAACAAATCCTCTTACCGAAACTAAAACTAAACAACTGCCAAGCCAACAAACCATCTCAAACACCAAGTGGAGCAGGGCATTACCCCTGAAGCTTGGATATGCTCGTCGTCGTTATTCGTGACTAGAGAGGGAGGCAGACACAATAACCTCTCATATAAAAAAGGAGTTCCGTGTCATGTGTTGCACCAAGAAAACCTACATTCCTTTGAGATTCCCTACGAACACAATTAAGTAGTAGAACTAACGAGTATGATATTCCATTAATGCGTGCTCCATCCGGTTCCTAGGAGTTGCTAGATCTTGGTGGAACTTTTTGATTGGGACAATGAGCCGATCACGTTAGTGGTGAAACTCAACAATGCATACGTGATAGCTTATCAAGCTCAAAATCGTTATTAATTGTGTGTTGGTACTCTAGACAATCTTCAAATTTATGGTAGCAAACCACACATGTTTTATTTTGAAGGCGGCTATACAGGCCTTCAACGTGTTGCAAGAAAAAAAGAAGAAAATGTTCATTTGAGAATCAATAAACTAACACAAGCAATATTAACTCTCTACTACTACTCTTC
Organism: Iris pallida; assembly: GCA_029216955.1. Lineage (NCBI taxonomy): Eukaryota > Viridiplantae > Streptophyta > Magnoliopsida > Asparagales > Iridaceae > Iris > Iris pallida. The sequence goes on along the minus strand of JANAVB010000612.1, from coordinate 41,643 downwards.
ACCTTAGGAGGAAACCTCTGTGATTCATTCCCTTATTGTTTTGATCAAAATGGTCTCCACGGCAGCATGATTTAGAATGATTGAATAACATGTTCGTCAAAACATTATACGAGCAGGCCATTACGACAAAAACTGCTGTAACAACCAGATCGTATAATGTTTCGACGAGCTTGTTGCTCACTTACTCTGAATCGTGCTGCCTGAGAGACTATTTAGATTCAAAATAATAAGGGAATGAGCCACGAATGTTTCTACCTAAGACAAAGACTAGTTGTAGAGAGTTAAGATTGCTTGTGCTACTTCAGTGATTCCTAAATCAAAATTTTCTCTATTTTCTCTTACAAATCGTTGAAGTTCTATATGGTTGCCTTCAAGAGAAAGCTTGTGTGGGTTGCTAGCCTAAAGTTAAGGATTCTCAGGAGTATCAACAAGCAAGTAGTAATAATTTTGAGTTTGATAAGCTATCATCTATGCATTGGTAAGATTCACCACTAACGTGATCGGCTCATTGTCCTAATCAAAAAGTTGCACTAAGAGCAAATCTTGGAAACCAAATGGAGCACGCATCAATAGAATATTATACTCATTAGTTATACTACTTAAGTGTGTTCAAAGGGACTCTATGAAAGCTCTATAGGTTTCTTAGTGCAATCCATGACACAAAACTCCATTTTGTCATATGAGAGATTATTGTGTCCTCTTCTATCTCTAATGGTAACGACGACGAACATACCCTAGATAAATGTCCAATAATGACAGCTCATCAAACCCATATTGTTGCCAAGACCAACCACCCCTTCATAATGACTTCTTCTGCACAATGTTAATAAATAGAATAATGTTAGAATTAAAATACTACAAAGATACCCATAAATATATACGTACATCTCGATATACTATATCAAAGTGGTCTCTGTCCTCTCAAATGCTTACAAGACTTCAACCCTAATATTTCATAATTTTGGATGAAATGATGAAATTTAGACTTTTATATAAAATGGAACGAATTTCTTAGAACATTTTTGTTACTGTATCAGATGAAAGACGATTCCAAGTATATTACTATTAATTGAGAGTAAGCTCGATCGAAAAGTAAATAATGACTAGAATCTGAAATCTTAAACACTACTATATCTAAGATGATAACTAATAGATAACATATAAGAAATAATAAGAATAATAAATGAATCAACTAAAAATAAACCCAAATTTCAAGCAAAAAATAAATTGCAGAGATAGCAAGGAAATTAAACAGAGAGGTTTTCTAAGCAAAAGATGACAAAATAAAGAAACTTTGAAGCCATATACGAATCAAATTAAGCTACAGTAAAGAAAAAATGATGATGCATGCATGCATGGTATTAGTAATAACCTTGTTCTTCTCTTCTTATATCATTCTTTGATTCAAAATAACTTACGTAACAACATCTGTAACAGGATTCATAAGCTCACACAAAAATTGAATGAAACCAAAACCCATTCTATTCATGAGCCCAGCACAATTAACATCCACCTACCTAATATTTAAATAGGTGGACGTCAATTGAGTACACTTACTAACTTACTAACAATAAAAATATCTTCCTAAAAATTTCATGTTTCTCAACCATTTTAGACAAGTGAACATATTCCTCAATCATGTTCCTCAAACATGTTCAGACAAAGGAACATGGTAAGCATGTTCCTAAACTTTATTCAGACAAGTGAACATGTTCCTCAACTATTTCATTCAAAACTTAATTGAGTACACTTACTAACAATTGTATCTTCATCTTTATTAGTGTTTATTCTATACAGAACCAACCATAAAAAACCTTAATTATTGTCATGACCAACTATTCCATAGGCAAAGGTATCCAAACAATACTTTTTTATAGTGCATAAGATAACTCTAGGGTCTACTAGCTCATATGTCACGCATCGGTCCCAAAATACGTAGGACCAGGCCACGTTGCAATGGACAGGTACATATCCAAGCAGTCTCCAGTCCAACTCGTATACATGTAAGCTTTCTAGATTAGATCAAGTGTCCATAAGCCCATAATAAACATCCACAACTCTATCTAATGTTATGAAACTAATTAAAAGAGAAAATAATTGCGATGGAATAAAGAATGGTCATCTGACGATACCTGAATCCGGAATAAGAAATCCTTCAATGTCCTATATCATATCTCAGCAATAACCTGGAAGGAAACTAGATCCTCTGAGGGACGTAGCGAGATACATAATATATATTCCAAATGAAGTATAGTAAATAACTTGTGATAAACTGAAGAGGAGGTCCAAGTAGAATTATCATCAACCAGTCTAACCACACTACTTGATATGCAAATGAGAACAACGTTCCATGCGTGGCTTTTCAAATATAAAATTTATAGCTCCGAAAACAAAACCTCATGGTATATATAGTCGTAGATCCGCAAATAGAAACTTATGGTAAATATAGTGTAGCTCTGAAAACAGGAATCTTACGATAAATATGAGAGGTCCGTAACTCCAGATATGGAATCTCCTAATAAATAAATAATAATAATTAAAATAGTTAAACATGCATAGTAGCCCACGCATCTAGTAACTATCCTCTCCACCTAATATTATTGTTCGTGTCGCATTCATGACACGTCTAGTCCGACTCTAACAAGTGATAGTCCAGTCAAACATGTATACATGTATAGTCCATCATCAAGTAAACAACATAGATCATATACATGTCACCTAGCATGCCATACAATATGAATCCGTGTATCATGCCTATATGTCATGTATAATCATGTAATATACGGAATATGGAGCAGGTGAAACATGTATTATTATATCCAGATTGATAAAGAATATAAGCATGTAAGTACTGTAACCAAATTTACAAGTGTCACGTTCTAGTCCCAAATACGTAGGACCAAGAATACGTAAGTATGATAGCTACGTATCAAGTGGACTCCAGCCAAACTCAAATACGTATAAGCTGTCAACACTACAAGAAAATGTAGCATTTACTGTAGCACCCAGTTTCCCAAATGAAGGTAATTTTGAAATTTCGTGTTTATAATTATTTTAATAATAATATTTAATTTATGATATGATTTTTGGTGATTTTAAATTATTTTAAAATTATTTAAATCAATGACTTGTGGTTTCGACGTTTTGCTAGTGAAACCCTAGAGACTGTTTGACCTAGAGCCTAACCATGTGATTATGATATTTTAATATCATTTTTGGCCTAAGAATATTTTTGCATTTGACCTCTTTGAATTATTTTGATATTATTTTATTATTTATGATATTGTTTTGGGGTTATTTGAGTCGGGTTCGAATTTCAACTCAATCCGACTTGAAACGGGGACCCGGGGGTAGTTTGACTCTAGTAGGACCCACACACTAGTTAGGCATGGCCCAAATGATATTAATTTAGTCTACATGATAGAAATATTTTAGTTAGAGGTTAGACTAATTATTATGGATAAGGTTAGTGTGATTAGAGACTTTAGAATGACTAATTTAGCCCCAACCAATTAGCCCTTTCCTAATACTCATAGAATAGGTTAGTGGGGGCATTTTAGACCTTACCATAATAGGACAAATAGACCCATATGGCCAGCCACTTTGGGAGAGGATAGGCTCAAGTTCATTTCATTATTCTCATCCACACTCTCTCTCTTGTTCTTCCCCAAATTCCTATAGAGCAATCCCTAGCAATTTCTCTACCAAATCATTCCATTTCACCACCAAATCTTCTTCTTTCCTTCTCCATTCTAGCCAAGGAGGAAGCTACCCAAGTTTGGGAGGATTCGGAGCTCGTTCGTGTCCTTTTGGAATCTCTACGTGTCGGTGTCGCTCCGGGAAGGCTTTTCTTCGATTCGATCTACCGGGAGGTATAAATCCCTTCTCCTTTTCATTTTCTCATGCATATAGGTCTATTTTGAACCCATAGGAATGACTCCATAGTTGTATCTCCATTTGTGTCAATTTCGTGTCCATTTGGAGGTCATAGGAGTGTCCTTTGTGCTGTGGTTGTGTCCATGTGGGAAAATCTCAAATTTGGACACACTATGTGTTGTTGTTATGTATGAATAAATTATTACATGTTTAATCTCATATTTTTGTATTGAAGATGTGTTCTATAGTGTCTCATATATACATATTAGTGTAGAGAGTGAGTTCTTGATATATTATGTTATATACTTGTGTTCTTTTGTCTCAAACTACCTAAATTCGTCATGATTTTTATCCACGTTTTTAATTTCAGCCCTAACTTAGAAATGTCATAACTTTTAGCTCAAAGCTCAGTTTAATCTTTCATTTTTTTTAAAAGAAGCGTATTGAAGTTAGCTTTCCAAAAACATGTATTAATAGGCCTAATTCTTTCTATAATTTTCTGGAGAATTATTTGAGTGTCAGCTGTACGAAAGACAAAAGCGTTCTCGGTGTTTTTGTGATTCCGGGAGTTTCTGGAAACGAAAACGCGATCCGTTTAAAGTTTCGGAAAGCTAACACATAGATATATAACATACTTTAATCATAAATTTTAATTCATGCTAAAATGGTACAGTATTGATTATTAGTAGGAGTTACTATTCGGCATATGCATTTTGTGCACCCTTGTGTGTAATATAATGTTCTATTTGATTTTAACCCATATTAATGTATATACATTATGTAATTAAATAGAGAATACAAGCATGAGTAAATGGTTAAATAAATGATGTATGAGGTATAAGTATCCTATCTAATGTAAGCATATATAAGTATGGCTTGTAATGAATATATAGGTTCCATAGTATGTAATGTATGGTGCATATAGTGGTGCAAGAGAATAATGAATGATGAATGAATGCAAGCATGAATGTAATATAATAATAGATGTAATCTATACAATATACAAGTTAATGAGATGTAATATTCTATGTTAACACAAATCCTATATTATCTCATGTACCCCCTTACACTATGTTGACACTATCACACTTGACACATTGTTCACTTACACTTTGACACTCTTTGATATGTATACACTATGTATGCCCATTTAACCCTCATTTGCCCCTTTGCCATGTTCACATACACACACATAGCCTCTTAAATAAGTATTTATGAATATAGTTAACTTAGCTATGTATGTATATTATATATATGTTAGCATATTGTGTTGTAATATATAAGTTTATATAACCATTTGAAATGCCATGATTATAGACCTAATGTTGAATACCAATATATGCATATGTATATATGTGTAGACATATATCGCTTAAAGTAATAGATTACCTAGTGTATATCCAATGTAAATTCTTGCCTATTTGAGTATTGAATAATTGCATGCTATATAGAGTTGGGTGTATGTTGGCTTGTATAGCCTTTTATTGATGTGTGCTTGCTAGGATAGTCTTGGTTAGGCCTAGTAAGACTTACTGGATTAGGACATGACCTAGTTTGACTAGTGCAGTTGACCAGAGTTGACCAAGGGTTGACTTTGGCCTAGTTTGACCTAGATTCATGTAGAATGCATTGTAGTGCTTTATATTACCCTTCTGGACATGTTGTGACTTATGCTGTTCTAATTAGGAGCCAGACACCTTGTAACCCGTGTTGCTTTAAATAGGACTCTGTGGCTTCAGTTGGACCCCCTATACTTATCAGCTGTTCAGGTTATCAGGCGAGTACATTCTCTGATAGTTCTCTCATTTATTTGTCAATTATATTATTTCAGTTCTAGTTAGTTGTATGCGATTCTCTGTTACAACACGTGTGGATATTACTGGATTCATGTATACGACACACATTTATTTTCTGGCCTCTATTACTGGTATCATCATTTTCGGCTTCTATTACTGGAATCACCTGCTGGAATCATTTACTGGAATCATTTACTGGAATCATTTATTGGAATCATTTACTGCTATCATTATATTTTGGCTGGACTCATCTTGAATCATTGTGTCGGAATTCTGGATTCACTTGCTGGGAGGGAAAATACTAGAGTAAGACATGTAGACATACCCCATTACTGGAATCACGCCTACTGGAATCTACTGGAATGATAGCCATCTCTCGCCTGATCAGTGAGAGGTGTGCCGGATTACCCACAACCGTTTACATGTCGATCTCGGTATTTTAAAACACACTGTTAGAGTATAGGCTGGACTCACCCTGGAATCATTGATCACTATAACTGGAATCGTCCCTTACTGGATTCATCTTATATTAGATTCATCTTGTACTGGACTTACATTGGAGTTACACTGGTCTACATTATTGTTTGGACTTCATATCATATTACCCTGGTTCAGCTAGTTCTATTTTTACAGACTTCATTGCTATGATTCTTCTCTTGTTTAGTTATTTACTTTCCTTGTACCTTATCTGTCTTTCTTACCATCACCTGTATATAAACTGCCATTTTCATCAATACAACTGCCTATAACTGCTTTATAGTTCTCTGTCATTTACTTGGGTTTTCTAGATGAGATGTGCTCGTTCCTGTCCTGACTGGACCTGTTGATAAATTTTACAGATAGCTTGGAGGTTGCCTGCTAGCCTAGAGGAGACACTTAGAGGTTGTTTAGATAGTTATTTCATTTGTCTGGAGTTGTATTTACTTTGTGGATTACTGTATTTGAGTTTTGAGATGTATTTCTGGATTTTTGTATCTTAGACACTTAGACTTCTATCTCCCGTATCTCTTTGGATTTTATGTTTTATTTAACCTTATCATGCTCTACCTTAAATGTGATTGAGATTGTATCTGCTTAGCATTATATTGTTAGATGATGTGACCTAGGACAGCATTCTACCGCCGACACTACGGCGTAGGCTGGGCGTTGTTACGTTCTCGTACCCTAACAGTGGGTACGGGTCGTGACATTTACGCTACGCAGTTGCTGTGTGCTGTTAATGACACTCTTTTACAGCATGCAAGTATGTGCACCGTAAAAGAGCCATTTTTTTGCCTTTTTAGGACGTATTTGACATTCACACCGTAATTGAAGACTCATTACGGCATGCTTTTTTGTGCATTGTAATTGAAGACTCATTTACGGCATGCTTTTTTGCGCGTTTTAATTGAAGACTCATTTATGACATGCATTTTTATGTATTGTAATTACAGACTTATTTACGGTATACATTTTTGCGTGTCGTAATTGAAGTCTTATTTACGTCATGCTTTTTTGCGTGTTGTAAATGAAGACTCATTTACGACATGCATTTTTGCGAATTGTAATTAAAGGTTTATTTACGACATGCATTTGTGTTTGTTGTAAATGAAGACTCATTTACGTCATACATATTTGCGGTTGTAATTGAAGGCTCATTTACGGTATGCATTTTTCGACTTGTAAATGATTGTAATTTTTATTAAAAAGGCTAGTTTCCCTCCTAACAAATTTTTCCCGTAATAAAATTGTTTCCCTCTCAAATTTGGATTTCAAGAAAATGTTAAAAAATAGTTTCCTCATTTTTTTCTCATTCAAGTTTTTTTCCCTCTTATTTTTTCATTTTCCTCTCTATATTTTCACTCAAGTTTTTTTATTTCCCTATTTATGTTTTAATTCAAGTTTTCATTTCCCTCTTTATATTTTCATTGGAGTTTTTGTCACGACCCGCACCCAATACAAGGGCACGAGTGTATAAGAGCGCCCAACCTACGCCGCAGAATCAACGATAGAACGTTGTTCTTGGTCTGTAACTAACAACTCACATAAAGATATAATGTATATGTCATAGATTTCAACTCCGAATGGAGGAGAAGTATAATAGATAACATTTGATACTCAATCACATTCTATTGCATCAAAGAAGTCTAAATATTTATAAAGACTCAACAACAACAGCAACTACTAAATAATATCCAAAATCAAATACAAGTCTCAGAATTTAAATAACAAAATCTTCATTATTACAAGTCAAGTTCAAACGGAGAATCTAAAATAATTCAACTAAAACTAGGTCACTCCTGAGAATCTGGACCTAAGTAGCTATTTCCTCCTCGGATCCGTAGAAGGTAGGACACGTATCCTTTGAGCAATCATCTGAAAAATATATCCAGTCAGGATGGAACGAGCATATCTCCTCTAGCAGTTCTAAATAAATGATATAGACTATAAAGGAGTTACAGCAAGTGATACTTGATGAACATGGACAAGTTTGAGACATGAATTGAAATAGAACGACAGTTAGAACAAGAAAAGTAAATACAGTAAAACAAGAGAGCATGTCAATGAAGACTGTAAATAGAGATAGCTAAACTAGAATAATGTGATACGAGTCCAATCATTATAACATGAGACAAATGTGAATCTAGTACAAGACAATAATCCAGTGTGTTTTGAAATACCGAGTTTGACATTTAAACGACTAGCGGATAAATATGGCACATCGCACGCTTGGCAAGTGTGCGACGGCTATCTATAATGATTAGACTTGTAGTAAATATGGCACGTTGCACGCTTGGCCTAGCGACGACGGCTATCTTTCTAGTAGGGGTGGTTCTTGTATTTAGACTTGTAGTGAACACGATACGTCGTACGCTTGGCCTAGCGACGACGGCTATCTTTCTAGTAGGGGTGATTTTTGTATGATTGTAAATGTTTACATGTCTACTCAAGTATTTCCCCGACCTGACAAGTACAAGTGAATCCATATCTTGACACATAAATAGAGTACGAGTCTAGCCAGAAAGTAAGTGGTGCTTGTAGGTGTTTCTGGTAGGTGGTTCCAGTGAGTGGTTCCAATAGTAAGGGCTAGTCGAGTTAAATACATGTGTCACAAATGAATGAGTCCAGAATACCAATTCGTGTTCTGACAGAGAATCAAATAGAACTATACTAGAAGCTGAATCATAATAATCATCAAGTAAATGAAAACTATCAGAGAATATACTCGCCTATCGTCTAGAGCAATGGATGAGGATCGATGCCCAAGGTGGTGTCACATAAACCTATATATGAGATGTACAGAGTTACATGGTGTTCTAGAGTAAACAATATAGTTATATGCATGCTGCTAGGCCATATCTATGTCAGTAAAGTCAATTTGAGCCAACACTAGTCAACACTAGGTCAACTTGGTCAAGTCTAGCTACTTGGTAAACATTTGCTCCATATATAAAGTTTTAGGTTAATAGACTATTATTGCCTATCATAGTGTTAGGCTAAAGTAGCATTTACCCTCATTCTAATCCTAGGTTCAACAACCTATATATAAACAATATCTCATAGTATACTAAGGATACTAACCCAAACCCTTTATCACTACCATCATTTCAATCCTTATAATATATGTATTTACACATGTGAGTATGTCTAATTGACATTAATATATATATATATATATATATATATATATATATATATATATATTCCATATCTCTAATTTACCTCTATAGTACATCTCATGATACCAACAAACTTACTACAACAACTTAGAGAACTGGACCCAATGATACTAACAGATACTAATATGAAGACTGAAATAAGGGTATGAACAGAACTATAGCAAGTACTGAACAACCAGGATGGGTGCAGTACATATATGAAGGGAATAACATCATACATAGCAAAACAACCTTAATTAAGGACTCAACTGTGCCCAACATTTCTGATACCATGAAGAGGGACAGATCAACATGGCAGGACAACTCATTAGGGAAATGACCAATGGATGGGGATTGAACCTGTTGTTCAGACATCAATCTAAACTCAAAGTAGAGTAAAGCATTCAAATGCAGGACAGGTGTATAGGTGAAAGTATATGACTGAATACATTTAGGAATGCAAGAATTATTAGGCTAGGGCAGGACAAGCAAGTTAATAAGTGATGTAATACAAATGCAAGCAATAAATCATCTGCATTCACGAATTCATATGTGAACTGGTCCATGATAGCAATGGACTGATCAACAAGAGTAACTGATACATCTGATAACTAATCCCAGGTGAATGCATACAGTGAACTAAAATCAAGATGGATAGAACCATTACATGTATAGGTTGATGTTCATGTTCAGGTATCAACTGAACCACTAATGAATCTCAGACCAATGACAAGTGCCTGCAACCAAGACAGGATAGAGCCACACTCTCAAATAGGCTGCACAAACATTAAAGAGGAAACTCAAGTCTGGGCATTACTAACAACTAACATCCTAAGAACAGTGTCTTACAAGGCTAACTTTTTGCCAATGTGTGGATAGATAGGAAATGGATACAAAGAACTTACTATTGCAGGTCCAATACATTAGGTAATGGCAGGATCTAACCTCTATACTAAGCATTCATTCTTTATTCAACAAAATACAGGGAACATACAAGAAATAGCAGGGCAAGCAATGGATAAAGTGTCTGAACAATGAAGGGTCTGCTTGACCAAGCAATTCAATATGTTATCATGTATGCAGGACAGATACTACATACTTGATATCCAAACTAATCCTATATGCAGGACATGTGGTGAATACAGTACATATAGTGAATGTAAACATATATTAAGTTGGACAGAACCAATGATCGATCAATGTATATCTGACCAATGGACAGGAACCAAGCAGTGAACAAAATGGATTGCTGTATGAGTGACTGAACCGTGATACAGTGTTAACTAAACCAAAGTGATCTGAATATTAAAAATAGACAAAGCTTGCTAGGCTCAGATGACAGAACATGAATTTGATACTCTAATGGAGTGATTAGATCAATGGACAGCCATCACAAGGTAATGTGGAACACAAGACTTGAACAAATAGGGATGTGGAAAATACATAAACATGTGACTGAATAAATAAAGTAGGCAATAGAGTACAGATAATTCAATTGGACAAAAAATATAGCCTATATAAGAAGGACAGAACAGTCTACAAACAGTGAACAACATTCAAACCAAAGACCCCAAACCAATATTGATCTACCAAATCATGAGTTAATCTTCCTACATTGCTAACACATATATAACCAATATAAATACCTAATTAAAACTGAAATTTAAGTATCAAAAGTCCTAAGAGTCATTTTATCAAACACTTGATGTGCGTATCTGATACTCTCGTGATACGCACTCCAAATGGATCCAAACTTGACCCAAATTATTCCTAATGAAATGTGACCCTAAATGAATGCATCTGTACTAATGAATGAGAAATTAGAGGGTTTAGAGGGCTCTTACCACTTCGAAGATTGATTCCCAAGGAACAAAATCAAGATCTAATCTCTTCCAAGCTCCAATGGCCAAATTGCTCCAAATGCTCCCGAGCTAGCCAATAGAGGCTTCCTCTCTTCAAGGGAAAGAGTTTCTGATTCGACTGAGGGAATTTGGACTCAATTGGGAAGATGGAGGCAATTTGAGGAAGAACATAAATTAGGATTAGGGTTTGTAATAAATGGGGGAAGGAGGAAATGTTAGCTATTAATAGGGAGGGGGACTCTAATATGGTCGGCCATGCTAGGGTTGGCTAGTATTTGGTTTTGGTTCAATGCTTTAAAAGCCTTCCTAACTTGTCATGTTAGGCCTTTTAAAGAAAAGGCCCAAACTAACTCATTTTTCAAGTCAATTAATAGATTCTAAGTGGCTTCTACCCAAATTAAAGTCAACTAGCTAATTAGTATTGAAATTTATGATTGTCTAATCTCAGTAACTAGTCCTCCTTGTGTTGACCCAAACAGGATCACAGTCAACCTAATCTTGAAAATTAATAAAATAATATTTGTCATAGTCCAATTTGACACATCGAGCTCGAAATCAATTTACTCAGCTCATTGGTTCAAGATCACAGCTGCTTGAAGATTTACTATTCTGTGTTTACTGGAGTCTATATTTTTTTATTATTTTTGAGTATAGGATGATGTACGTTGGGTGATACTGAGCAACTTGGGCTAGACGTAGCTTTATAGGTTTACTTAGCCCAAATCCTAATCAACCCATTCATCCAAAAAGCCTACTGAGAACATTTTGTCCATAGGAGATAGAGTTCGGGCCGAACTCTGCCTCCACACAGAATTCGGGCCGAACTCTGCCCCCTAAATTACAGGATGCTGATTTTTAGGTCTTGATCACTGCTAGTTGTCCAACGATCAAAAATTTGAATTCTACATACAGAATTCTGGCCGAATTCTGCCTATCCCGAACCCTATAAATAGGCCTTGGTTTTTCTCATTTCAAACCATCCAATCTTCTCTTCTTCTTCTCTTACATAGCCTATATATTAAAGAGCCTTACCTTTCCATCCACTTAGCATTCAAACTTCCCAATCGTCCAAGTTGCTCGGTACGAACCAGCTTGAAGTTTGAAGTGCAAGAAGTTGTAAGTCACTTAGAAAAGTCCAAGTTTCGCCAAAGCGATCATTGAAAGAAGTTTGGCGTGCTCTTCTGTGAAAAGGCACGTGGTTGTAACCCTATTTTACAAATAGTGGATTTCAATCCTGAGCTAGAGTTCTCAGGCCTGGTCTAGTCCTCCACGAAGAAAACCAGGTTAAAAATCTTGCTGTGTTGTGCTTGCTCTCTACTCTTTATTTCTGTATTTCTTTTACTCTGATTATTTAGTTGGTGAAGAGAGTTTAAGTTTTTAATTGATTATTTTTGTTATAAACTCTATTCACCCCCCTCTAGAGTTGTCTACCTGTACTTCAATTGGTATCAGAGCTCTGTTCTCTCAATAAGGACTAATATCCTAGAGCTGATCCATGGCAACCGCACAATCTATGCTTTCCAATCACGGTGAAGGGCAGTCCACTCATAGGCCTCCCCTATTTGATGGAATAAAATATACCTATTGGAAAACAAGGATGAGTTTTTATCTCAAGTCGTTAGACTTTGACCTATGGACCATTGTTACCGATGGTTACAAAAAGTCCTCCAGGATAGTTGTCAATGGTGATCTCATTGAGAAACCCCACGACAAATATTCTGACGAAGAAAAAAACAGGCGAGTCTAGACGCGAGAGCTATTAATGCCTTATTTTATGCAATAGACAGGAATGAGTTTAACAGGGTTTCAACATGTACCACCTCTCACGAAGTATGAAGACTTTTAGAAGTGACGCATGAAGGAACCACCCAAGTCAAGGAGTCAAAAATCAGTCGTCTCACTCAAGAATATGAGGCGTTCAAGATGAAGCCAAATGAGACGATCACACAAATATTTATAAGATTCTTCGATATCATCAACCCTTTGTCATCTCTCGGCAAACAATATACAAATCACGAGAAGATCCGCAAGTTGCTTAGGGGGCTACCAAAGATTTGGAACACTAAGGTAACAGCTATCATAGAAGGCAATGATCTCACTACAATGTCTATGGAGACTTTGATGGGAAAGCTAATGAGTCACGAGCTTGACCTCAAAGACTTCGAAGAGCCTGCTCCAAAGTCAAAGGAGATTGCCCTTAAAGCTCATCGTCGAAGAGCTGATCCTGAAGAGACTGATAACGAAAATTCGAAAGGGGATGATCAAGCTCTCCTTGTCCGCAACTTCAAGAAGTTCCTTCGCTACAATCGAAGAAAGAAGGAACTACAAGAAGATGACAAAGAAGAGACAACATGCTACGGCTGCAAGAAGACGGGACACATCCGAAAAGACTGCCCATTCGCAAAGAAAAGCAACCGATATAAGAAGCCCTACAAGAAGTCTTCTTCAAGAAAATATGCCAACACTAGCATTTGGCATGAAAGCGAAGCTAGTAACTTCGAGGAAGAAAAGGACTCCCCTCAAGACACCGCCAATGTATGCCTAATGGCAACATCCGATAAGGTAACTAGCAAAACTCTCGATGATTTTATTTTTGATGAACTTGGCGATGCATTCAATGATTTACTAAATGACCACAAGAAAGTCATTAGTAAATATAAACATGACAAGGAGAAGATCAAAAGTTATAAAGTCGAGATTCAAAAACTCTCTTCTTTGCTTGATAATATTAGAGATACTTCACCCACGAAAGTCACAAATGAGGTATCTAAGCTTAAATTAAGCCTACATGATGCCGAAGCACGTATTGAAAAGCAAACACGTGAGATCACAGCGCTCAACACTGAGCTTTCTGAAGAAAAGAATAGACACAAGATCTCTATTACTAAAATTTATGGTTTGAATGCTAAGATTAATGAACTGCAAGCTGCCTCTAAGAAATTAGAGACTAGATTGGGAAAACAGGTTGCTCAACCTCAAACCCAATCACATGAGACACACCCAAAGCATAACACTACTCAAAATAGTCAAGCACGTCATCTACCTACAGCACGTAAACATGCTTACATGTACACCCACTTCCATACAGCACACAAACCACATGCACGTAGAAATTATTCTCATAACTATCATTCTAATGCTACACATAGATATAATCATCACTATGTTGCACATAAACAAAATCTCCACCATACTGCATATAGATATAATCATCATCCTGCTGCCACATATAGTCATTATCATGCTGCTCCACACCACTCTTACCATGCTATATATAGACATCATCAACATGCTCCAAACATAAATAGGAATGTTATTTGCACCTATTATGGATTACATGGACACATCTCGCCACAATGTAGAGTTAGAAGATTAGTAGATATGAATATATATGCATGGATGCCAAAAACTAACTTTTCAGGACCCTCAAGAACAAGGGTACCAAAGGTCACATCTACTCTTGATGTAGGTGGACCTTCCCTTCTCAACTAAAAGTAAGTGGATTCTCGATAGTGGATGCTCGCGACATATGACGGGAGACGCAAATCTTTTCGCATCACTATCGATAAAGAGAGAAAGGTATGTATCCTTCGGCAACAACCTAAAAGGGTATATCATAGGTAATGGTACTATTGGTCATCCTCCTTCTCCTGTAATAAAGGATGTCTACCTAGTGACCGAGTTAAAGCATAACCTGCTCAGCATAAGTCACCTTGCTGATCATGGATATGATATTAACTTTGGATAAAATAAATGCTATATTTATGACAGGTCAACGGAAGACATCGCTTTTGAAGGGATAAGAGAGGATAAAATTTATATTTTTTATCTATCTAGAGATACTAACAGTACAGGAAGATGTCTCTATGCTCACAAGGATGAGAAATTACTGTGGCACCAGCGTCTTGGTCATGCCAATATGAATACTATATCCAGGCTATCGACTAAGAAGCTAGTTAGAGGCTTGCTCGACATCACATTCAAAAAGGACACGGTATGTGCCGAATGTGAGTTGAATAAGGCAACCAAGTCCTCATTTCATTCCATATATACTATAACTACTGCTAGACCCTTGCAACTACTTCATATAGATTTATTTGGTCCTAGTAGAGTAGCCAGTCTTGGTGGAAAACTCTACGCTTTTGTTATAGTAGATGAATTTTCTAAATTTACTTGGGTTTTCTTTCTTACAAACAAAAGTGATGCCATTTCTATTTTCAAAAATTTTGCTAAAAAGGTTCAAAACGAAAAAGGCTACATGATTACTCGAATCCGAAGTGATCATGGAGGCGAATTCGAAAATACTGATTTTGAAAAGTTTTGTGATTCAAATAGTTTCAATCATGAGTTTTCTTATCCAAGAACTCCTCAATAAAATGGTATTGTAGAGTGGAAGAATAGGACTCTTGGCGATATGGCTAGAGTCATATTGAATAAATTTTTACTTTCGAAATTTTTTTGGGCTAAAGCTGTCAGTACATCGTGCTATATTTTAAATAGGGTGCTCATTCATCCTATTACGAAGAAAACATCCTATGAGATTTGGTTTGGAAGAACTCCAAACGTTTTATATCTTAGAGTTTTCGGTTGTCGATGTTTTATCCTTAACACCAAAGACAACTTAGGCAAATTTGATGCCAAAGCTGACGATGGTATTTTCCTTGGCTATGCTGCCAAGAGCAAGGGATATAGAGTGTTCAAAAAATGCTCATTAATTGTGGAAGAGTTTACCAATGTGACTTTTGATGAGGATAACAGTACAACAACTACTCTTAACGATGATGTTGAGCCATTAACTTCTATGCCAATGAATACTACCACTGAAACCAATTCTCTAGAGGGCTTGCCAAAGAAATTCTCTTTCAAGCCGTCACATCCAGAAAACTTGGTCATAGGTGAGGTTTCACGCGGAGTAAGTACTCGATCATCATTGAGAGACTCCATTGCTAGCACTGCCTTCATTTCACAAATTGAGCCTAAAAATATTTTAGAAGCTTTTAATGATGAGTTTTGGATTTTTTCCATGCAAGAAGAACTCAACCAATTCGAGAGGAGTCAGGTTTGGAAACTTATTCCTAGACCAGCTAATCATTCGATTATTGGTACGAAATGGGTTTTGCGCAATAAAGTAAATAAAGATGGTTCAGTTACACGCAATAAAGCTCGTCTAGTAGCTTAAGGATACAACCAAGAGAAAGGTATCGACTACGATGAGACGTATGCTCCTATTGTAAGACTTGAATCCATTCGGATGATTTGTGCATTTGCGAACTTTCAAAACTTTAAACTGTTTCAAATGGATGTGAAAAGTGCTTTCTTGAATGGATTTATTAAGGAGAAAGTTTTTGTAAAACAACCCCATGGTTTTGAAATTCATAAATTTCCCGACCACGTTTTCAAACTCAAGAAAGTGCTATATGGCCTCAAACAAGCCCCTAGAGCTTGGTATGAACGCCTAAGCAATTTCTTGCTTGATAAAGGTTTTTCAAAAAGGAAAATTGACACTACACTCTTTATAAAATATTTCAAAGACACTATTCTTTTAGTGCAAATTTACGTTGATGATATTATATTCGGTTCTACTGATGAAACTCTTTGTCAAGATTTTGCTAAGTGTATACAGACCGAGTTTGAGATGAGCATGGAAGGGGAGCTCAATTACTTTCTTGGACTGCAAGTCAAACAAACATCACATGGAACTTTCATCTGTCTGTCAAAGTATACAAAGAACATGCTGAAGAAATTTGACCATGACAACGTCAAACCAATCAGCACTCCAATGGCTACTACAACCAAACTAGAACCAGATGAAAGCGGCAAACCTGTTGATCAACGTAAGTATCGAGGTATGATAGGTAGTCTACTTTATTTAACTGCTAGTCACCCTGATATTATGTTTAGCATTTGCCTGTGTGCTCGATATCAAGCAAATCCTAAAGAATCACACATGCCCGCCGTTAAGCGTATCTTTCGATACCTTAAGGGTACCGTTACAGTGGGCCTATGGTATCCCAAATCAATATCATTTGACCACATTGGTTACTCTGATGCTGATTTTGCCGGATGCAAGGTCGACCGTAAAAGTACTAGCGGCACGTGTCATTTATTAGGAAAGGTTCTAGTCTCTTGGTTTAGCAAGAAGCAGAATTCTATCGCACTATCCACAACAGAAGCTGAATATATCGCAGCTGGTCGTTGTTGTGCACAAATTCTGTGGATGAAGTAAATCCTTGAAGACTATAACCTATCTTTTATGCACATTCCTATATTCTGTGACAACACTAGTGCTATCAATCTTACTAAGAACCCCATATGTCACTCACGTACGAAACATATTGAAATTCGTCACCACTTTTTGCGTGATCACCAACAGAATGGCACTATTAATTTAGAATTTATTGATACTGATCATCAGTTGGCCGATTTCTTTACAAAACCATTATCCGAGGAGTGATTCAATTTTCTTTGTCATGAATTAGGAATTTTAGATGAAACGGTTATACATTAAATTTGCCTGCGTAATTATCGATTATGTTACGATTCTCTATACTGACTTTGTTATGGGCACAAGCCGAAAGGGTCCTTCTAACAACAAGGCGTAAAAGCCTAAGCGACACGGTGCACTAGTCTTCTGACTATCGCTAGCTGGGATCCGGCCCCTGCAGCTACCCCATAGCAGCTTCACCAGATTGATTTATGTCATAACTCCTTAGTTATTATATAGTTAATTTTTATTTATAGCTGACTCATTTAAAAATTCTAACTTCCAATCTTATTTTTCTCTTTGACCATTTATTCACATTTGTTTCTATCTCATTTTAATTTTCTGCTTGAAGTTCTGGCCCAAGGGACCAGAACTCGGGCCGAACTCTGCCCCACCCAGAGTTCGGGTCGAGTTCGGCCTTCTTGTTCCAGAACCTCAGATCACTCTCAGCCGTTGATCTAATCTTCATCCAATGGCTCATATTTCACCCGACCAGCCGACCAAAGGGACATATATTCGAGATCGTCTCTCTCTCCCCTCCATTGTCTTCTTCATACATCTCCACACATATTTCTTTCAAAACCCTAACCCTAGAAGTCTCTAATCCTTGGGATATCTCTCTCCAAACTCAAGGAAGTCACTCTTGGAGTTCTTTTCCTCCATCTTAGGTCCCTTTTATTAAGGTATATTTTTTTAATCTCATTTTTTTATGGCACCTAGGTTGCTTGGTATAGGTAAGAGACAAAGGAGAAGTATTGGTGAATCCTCTGCTAATCCTAACCCAAACCCACAATCAAATCCTCCACCACAACCTATTCCTCATCCCCTTCTAACATGATCCACCCTCTTTTTAACCCACCTCCACCCATCAATCCCGACACATACGATAACCTTATTTTTGTGTCCTTAGATGCGTCTAACGCATGGTTCACCGACTTTCGTCATCGTAGTGTCTTTGCCGGACACCCTATTAAGTTTACGGTGTTTTTCGACTTTCTTCCTAACTTTCGTGACTTATGTCTCAATGAACTTGTTGCAACTCGTGAACCAATCTATGTGAATGCCATTCAAATGTTTTATTACAACATGACTTTTGACCGCGACCGCATCTACTCACGTATCGCCGGTATAGACATATCTTTTGATGATTTTGAGTTAGCCGACCTTCTTGGTTTGCCCGACCCCAATACTTAGGAACGACTTGATGATGCCCGGGACTTTGTTTTCCCCGGTGAGACCACGTTGGAAAGTTTCAAGGACGAACTTTGTTCTCCAAATCCTTCTCCTCGAAAACTTATGGCTAAACATCTCAATAATCATTTTTATGAACTTCATCGTATTATCTTTTCTTAGGTCTTGCCCAAAGCTGGATCAACTGATGAAGTTACTTACTTTGAGATTACTGCTCTTTTCTTTCTCCATTTTGCGTCCCCTTCAACTTTTCTCACACGATGATGGATTGGATGATTCGTGCTAGGCCTAAACCGAAATTTTTGGTTTATACCATGTATCTTCCTTTGATTTTTTGTGCCTTTCATGTTCCATTGGATCAATGTCAGTCCTTGTCCCCTCCTGCCTTTCTGACTAAGGCAAGAAGAACTGTTGCTGCTGTAGCCTCTTCTGAGTCTGATTCTGCTGAGGAGCCTGACTCTCCTGCACCCTTTGCTGCTTCCGATTCACCTGCTCCCGAGTCCACTGCTACACTGGACTCTATTCAGACTATGCTTCGCGATCGCTTCCGTTTGGAGGACGAGCGCTGGGCTGAGATGGATGATCGTTGGATGTAGATGGACTACCGTACCACTCTGTAGATGAGTGCGCTCAGCAACTCTATCCACGTCATTCAGTGCTCCATGGCCTCCCATCCGACGATGCCGATTCTGATGATGCGTGATCCGTCTCACGACGGTTATCGTATTGAAGATTCTTGGGTTCGTCGCCATCTTGATTCGACTTCTGCATTTGTGGATCTCCGTCGTACCGGTTCTGATGGTGCGGGGCCTTCACATGCTCCTTGATGGATATGGCTATTGTACTGCCACTGATGATTCAGACTATTTTTATTTTGGCACTATGTTTCTTTTTGCTTATGTTTTTAAAACTCTATGGCTCAGTTTGCTCTTAGTTAGTTCTACTACTTGCATGTTCTCTTTCATTATGTGGATAGCTTTATTACTTCTCTATTTTTGTCTCCATTTTTGCTGATTGTCAAAAGGGGGAGAACTGTTGCTATTTGTATTAGCACTATGATTTGTGTATATTTGGATATGTATATTTGGATGAGTACTTGTCACAGAAAATATCAGTTTACGGGGGAGTACGTTTGTTCAAGTAGGGGGAGCCATAATGTGTCCAGGTATGAATATTGAGACATACAAATATCATGTTTTGTCAATTATCAAAATGGGGGAGATTGTTGACCCAAACAGGATCACAGTCAACCTAATCTTGAAAATTAACAAAACAATATTTGTCATAGTCCAATTTGACACATCGAGCTCGAAATCAATCTACTCAGCTCATTGGTTCAAGATCACAGCTGCTTGAAGATTTACTATTCTATGTATACTGGAGTCTGTATTTTTTATTGTTTTTGAGTATTGGATGATGTACGTTGGGTCATACGGAGCAACTTTGGGCTAGACGTAGCTTTATTGGTTTACTTAGCCCAAATTCCAATCAACCCATTCATCCAAAAAGCCCATGAGAACATTCTGTCCATAGGAGACAGAGTTCGGGCCGAACTCTGCCTCCACAAAGAGTTCGGGCCGAACTCTGCCCCCCAAATTACATGATGTTGATTTTTAGGTCTTGATCACTGCTAGTTGTCCAACGGTCAAAAATTTGAATTCTATATACAGAATTCTGGCCGAATTCTGCCTACCCCGAACCCTATAAATAGGTCTTTATTTTTCTCATTTCAAACCATCCAATCTTCTCTTCTTCTTCTCTTACATAGCCTATATATTAAAGGGCCTTACCTTCCCATCCACTTAGCATTCAAACTTCCCAACCGTCCAAGTTTCTCGGTACGATCGATCTAGAAGTTTCAAGTACAAGAAGTTGTAAGTCACTTAGAAAAGTCCAAGTTTTGCCAAAGCGATCATTGATAGAAGTTTGGCGTGCTCTTCTGTGAAAAGGCACGTTGTTGTAACCCTATTTCACAAATAGTGGATTTCAATCCTGAGCTAGAGTTCTCAGGCCTGGACTAGTCCTCCACGAGGGAAACTAGGTTAAAAATCTTGCTGTGTTGTGCTTGCTCTCTACTCTTTATTTCCGTATTTCTTTTACTCTGATTATTTAGTTGGTGAAGAGAGTTTAAGTTTTTAATTGATCATTTTGTTATAAACTCTATTCACCCCCCTCTAGAGTTGCCTACCTGTACTTCACCTTGGTCATGACTAACATATAATCAATGTGGTTCTAAAGTTTACCAATTATGAGACTAACACAATATAATTAATTAATGATATTTAAAATAATCTAAAAAATTTACAAATTACCAAAATACTCTTATTCTAGAATGTGGTAGTGACAGTTTCATTTTCCTTTACTTTCCCCTCTACTTCATTAACAATGCTTTTCATTCTCTTCCTTTTCTCCCTCTTCTCCATCCCATTTATTCCTATTCTTCTACAGACTACCTAAAACTCCCCCTCCACCCTCCTGCCTATTCCTCTTTATGTTTTTATTCAAGTTTTCATTCAAAAAAAATTAGATTCCCTCCTCTTTTTCCTTCAAATGCACGACCTCCCTTATATCTCCTCACTCATCATGCGGTAAACCACTACACCTTTCTCCATGTTCCACCTCCGACTACAGAGCCTGGAGTCGGTAAATCATAGCCACTATATCTTATGCCAGAAGTGACTGAAGTCGGTGAAGCACATCCTCTGAATCACGCCAGAAGGGGCTGGCGAAGGAGAAGGTCTTGCCATTGTAGAAGAACCGGTGAAAGGCTTTCGAGTTGATGTGGTTTGCAAAGTTGGAATCGTAGATCTTGTCATACCCCGACCTGGAAAATTGCTCGTTCTCGCTAGATTTTACCCGAATCATCGTCCTCGCTGGGGCGTAATGCCACACGAGCCTGGAGTTGCACTCATAAGGCAAGATAACAGGTCCGTGTAAGTTTATCTCAAATTGATAACTTTTGCAACGGAAGGAAACATAATATACAAAAAGAATCTCTTTTATTAATAATGAACTGAGATTACAACGCTTTGAATAGCCCAACTGAATATGCCAACTCGCTACAATGCTCATGATCTCTCTAGCTCACAAAGAATAAATTGTTCCATACATTATACCTCTTTATAGCCAACAAGTAGTCTTCGATCGAACATCTTCATGTTGTAAGTCCGAATGCCAATACTGTACCTCGCCTCGAAATGCTAAGGACTCCATGCCTCGGTACGTCCAAGCCAAGCCCCGCCCCGAGCCGAACATATCCTGAACCTGCAAGCAAGCTAGTGGGGGATTAGTTCTTTCGTCCTCGCTGTACTAATCAAGACTCACTCGTACCCAAACCAACACTAGGTAAATTTAGTGAAGCATGCATCTTTATTTGGTGATCTTTCTATTTAGCCTTAGAATCAGTTTCATGGCAATATTCAAGCAGTTATCGATAGCAACTGAATCATAACTTTGTCCAGTACCTTGTCGCTGCAACAAATATAATTAGACATAATATGAACATAAATATGATGATCGTGCCCATCTCCGTCTCGTTTTTTCTAGCATAGAATCGTTAGAAATTTGCATAACCAATCATACAAATCACGCAGCCGACCAAGCAAACTTAACGTAAGCATAAGGGTGGCAGGCTCTGCACCTGCACCCAATGCTAGTCTTAGCCTACCGGTCCTATCTATGTGAAGGTCACCACGTTCCACACCGTAATGGACTGGTATCATAAAGTGTAAGCCAGCGATCGCTTTGGCACGGGTTGCTAGACCACTACTCAAAGGATCCCAAACTTACTAGTATTGTGGCTTATCACATCAATAGGAGGGCGCAACATGTCTGAATGAAGTGCACCACCAATACCCCTTAATTTCCTTCGCGGTCGAACGGTCCCGGCGCCTCGACGATCCTACGTTCGAGGGAAGTACGCCTGTGCATGGGCCATTCATCCAAGTCTATTGACCATATGCAACGTGTTCGGATTTTCATACAACCAAACAAGTTTGCCTATCTTTATTCCATTGGCACGAGGCCCCGACTCAATATTTCTCAACATATCGACCCGAAGGACCTAACCATCTCGAAGGCACCGTGCCACATTCGACAGTTCTGTCACAACATTCATGCCACAACTGTTCTTTTTGTAACAAAGCCATCTTTTATAAGTCTCGTGCACCTACATACACTTTGACACATATATCAGTTTTTCTTCGAGTCGTGCATTCGATGCACACCCCGATACCATATTTCCATTTTCTAAGCCTTAGTGTTCGATGTTCTTCTGAGTCGTACACTTGGTGCACATCTCAATACTTTCTTTTAATGTTCTAGCATTAATATCCTATCGCGACTCGTGCACTTGATGCACGTCGCTTCAATTATTTAATGTTCTATCTTAATGTTCAACACATAATAAGACCTTTACTCGATTCCAGCCATGCTCATTAACTCGATAGAAACATACGCATACTAGGGTATATTTTATTAGACGTGAAGGAATTGGGGAGTAGAGTCATGAACCCACCCACCTTAGTTCGATACGCCTTGTCATTTCGTCGAGCTGAAGCGGCTCAATTCCATAACTTGGTTGCACGGCTATCTCTCTTGACTTAGCCATTCTGTTGAACTATTCGACTGATTCGGCCTACCGTGTCCATGCCATAATCCGTTGCAAGGCGACGATTTGGTTTTGTGGACACTTTCTCGAATAAGACGAAATGTCGACCTCTTATAATTCAGCGTAAAAGCGTAGCCTGCACACGAAATCAACTAAAATCAGTACTTGCTCAAACGAGACTTATGCTTTGCATCATTTCGATTCAAAGATTCGAAGCGACTCAAGGCTTTTTTTGGGTTAACGTAACTCTTGCATCGATTCACATCGATACTTTATTGGGTCCACGTAACTCTTTGAGTTAACGACTCATCTTAATGCACCGTACGGAGCGGGGCATTACAGATCTAGAGGAACTGCTCGACCATCACTTGGGATGATACAGCGATGGTATGGACGGAGCTGAGTTAGAGGTGCATCAGGGGTCATACGTCTTGGACAACTCTAGCATGTCGAGGCAGGGAATGGGCCGACCAGGTGCATGTTACCGGCGACCGGGATAAGCCTCTGCCCTGGTAGGAATGGCAGCTGTCGGGACCGCTTCTTGTCGAAATTATCGATAAGAAGGCTCCTAAGTCATAGTCCACAATGCTACCATCAACCATACAACAATAATTGCAGTGGAGTATGTTTTTTACTTTCTTGCTTGCTACAAATATTGGCGGGCGGGTTAGCGGGCTGCTTACTGATTTTGTATATGAGCTGCTATATAGAGAGGTGGTACATATCATGACCGTCTATTTGCCCATAGACGGTTGGGATTAAGGTTTATGTTGTGAGTGGAAGGAATATATGGCGTTGTCAATAGCCTCCAGTAGCCGTGGAAACAAGAATAAGGCCACTTCGAATTACAGGACACGTGATAATAAAACCTTTAGATATATCTATAGGCACGAGTAGTTGTAGCATACCAACATAATAAATTCCTTTTTGCTCCCCACGAAAATTAGGATGAATGTTCATCCATTGAGAATAAAGTTATTTTTCCTTTTTGTGAGACCAATTTGTATTTTCTTCTATGGAATAATATTATTTTCTTTGTAACGGGATGCTTTCCTTTTTGTCCTTGTCAAGTGTTGGTTGCAACCACATGGTGGGCTAGGAAATTGGTCATAGCTAGCTGGTGTATATTATATAAGCATTATTTGTGTCCAATAATTTATGTAGTTTAACTAACTTGTCTAAGAATATATTGTGACAATATCAAATGAATTAGTTGACATGAAATACGTCGTAAAAGATCAAAGCATATAATATAATGCCAGCTCCTCAATGGTACAAGAAAAATGATCATTTACGACAAGCAAAATACGTCGTAAAAGATCTTTCACGACGTATATTTTGGTGCCATAAAAGGCCATGCCATAATGACCCTATTATTTAGGGCGCACATTTGAACGCTGTAAATAACCCTCTCCATCTTTTTTACAACGTCCTTTAAAAAGTTGTAGAAAAGATGGAGAGAGTTATTTACAACGTTCAAATGTGCATCATAAATAATAGGGTCATTTATGACATGGCTTTTACGACACCAAAATATATGCATTAAAAGATCTTTTACGGTGCTTTCGACGTGCTGTAAATGATCATTGTTCTTTTATTTCGTCCAATCCTCGATGCGACTTTTTCGGTGGACGGTCAACTTCGATCCTCGGTCTGAATCGTCTATTTCTCCAGTATTGGTCAATCTCCCGGATCTTCGCCATCAATTGATTGAGAAAGCTGCAGTCTTTCAGCTTGCTAATTTCAAGTTGTTGCATACTGTAAATGACACTCTTTTACACCGTGTAAATATGTGCACCGTAAAAGTGTTGTTTCTTGTCTTTTTAGGACGTATTTGAAATTCATGCCGTAATTGATGACTCATTTACGACCTGTTTTTTTGTGCATTGTAATTGAAGACTCATTTATGGCATGCTTTTTTGCGCGTTGTAATTAAAGGCTCATTTACGACATATATTTTTGCGTGTTGTAATAGCAGACTCATTTACTGTATACATTTTTGCATGTTGTAATTGAAGTCTTATTTACGTTATGCTTTTTTATGTGTTGTAAATGAAGACTCATTTACGGTATGCATTTTTGCGCATTGTAATTAAAGGTTTATTCACGATATGTATTTGTGCTTGTTGTAAATGAAGACTCATTTACGGCATACATATTTGTGCATTGTAATTGAAGGCTCATTTACGGTATGCATTTCTTGACTTGTAAATGATTGTAATTTTTATTTAAAAAGTTAGTTTCCCTCATAACAATTTTTTTCCATAATAAAATTGTTTTCCTCTCAAATCTGAATTTCAAGAAAATGTTAAAAAATAGTTTCCTTATTTTTTTTCATTCCCTTCATTCAAGTTTTTATTTCCCTCTTATTTTTTTCATTTTCCTCTTTATATTTTCACTCAAGTTTTCATTTCCCATTTTTTATTTTCCTCTTTATGTTTTCGTTTAAGTTTTTATTTCCCTATTTATATTTTTATTTGAATTTTCATTTCCCTTCACTTCATTATCTACTTAATTAACAATGCTTCTCATTCACTTTCTTTTCTCCCTCTTCTCTATCCCATTTATTCCTATTCTTCTACAGACTACCTAAAACTCCCCCTCCACCCTCCCGCACATTCCTTTTTATTTCTCCCCTTTTCCCTTCAAATGCATGACCTCCCTTATTTCTTCTCACTCATCACACGGTAAACCACTATACCTTTCTCCATGTTCCACCTCCGCCTACAGAGCCTGGAGTCGGTAAAGCATAGCCTCCGTGTCTCACGCCAGAAGGGGCTTGACGAAGGAGAAGGTCTTGCCATTGCAGAAGAACTGGCGAAAGGCTTTCGGGTTGATACGGTTTACAAAGTTAGCATCGTGGATCTAGAGGAACTACTCGACCATCTCCAGGGATGATACAAGGATGGTGTGGACGGAGCTAAGTTAGAGGTGCATCAGGGTGTTTGCCATTAAAACTCTTTGGAATTGATGTTTTTAATTACAAATAGAATAAAATACAATGTAGGACTTAGATGTAGTCCTAAAAGTACACTTTTGTTTTTTATCTAGGTACCGTGTCGCTGGAGCGAGTGGTAATACGTTGACTCTGTTGACAATCTGATGACGATCTCGAACTCTCTGAAGGTCTGGGTTGCTCTGGATGCCGGAGCGTTACGAGGAGAAGTGGACGTTAAGTGTCTCTTCTTGCCTCCATATGTGGATATAACGGTCTATCTGTATATATCTCTTTCTCTGTCTATATATGGTAAAGGAGTGATCCTTCTATTTATAGATAACAGGATGGCTGCTCATGTGCGTATATGTCGGATGCGCCTTGACGTGGGGACGCTACGTGGCTGATGCTGGCTGGGGCGCATGAATGATGTGCCCCGAGTTGTAGTAGAATCTGTTCGAACTAATTCGCTGGGCTGCGGAGGAGCTGACACATGACAGTTGCTAAAATTTGGTTGTTGCTGAGATCTTGGGTGGTTAGCACCCATTCTTTGAATAGAACTGAGTCAAAGGATGCATGGCGTATGTCTGTGGCTCAAATATCTCGGTTTTGGAGGAGAGTGATCTGTCGGGGTGCGCCTAGGATCAGGCGCATGAAGGCGACTTAGTCCTATGAGTTTTAGGCATCATAGACAAGTCTGAGTGCATGGCTTTTGAGGCGCATGCAGAGCTTCGCATCAGGGTGCACCTAGGATCAGGCGCAGGGAAGACGAATTGGTCTTATGACTTTTAGGAGTCATGAGCAAGTCCAGGCACATGGCTTTTGAGGCACATGCAGAGCATAGTCTTCTGTTGCTTGAGATCAGAAGTGAGCTGAGGGGGCGGGGCGTATGACCATTGGAACGCACGCAGTCTTCGGGACGGATGGCCACGAGGTACATACGAATGATCAATCGGCCACGCGGCAGTTGTTACCGACCCAAGGTGTAATGATGGTGCTGACATCATTGGCTCTTCATTTTCTGTAAAGGGCTACTGATTGGACGGTTCTTGCAATGTGTCACCGTATTTGTCATTCAGCATTAAATGCTTGATGGTGATCAGTTTAAATACGGTGCATCGGTGAGTGCCACTTTGGGCACATGGGTCTCTGGCCCATTTGGGTGCATCCCTGAGGAGCGCATGATGTTGATGGTGCATCAGCCAGGTGTCACATCCTTTTTGGCCCGTCTGTTGAGTTCTTCAAGGCATTAATGGCTGTTTTGACTTGGTTGAATTCGAAGGGGCAGATTCATCACCATAAATACAAGTTCATTGCACTGACTTCGAAGAAGTTGCCATTTGGCACATGGGTTTGATTTGCCCTGGCCTATAAGTAGCAGCGTGAAGAGAATTTTTGTTTCTCGTTTTACGAACTCGATCGGTCCCCTGCCTTGGCGAGTTGACGATGAACTCCTTTCGAAGACAAAGATGTGCCGAGTTTGGTTTTTTCACCATTGGCCCTGTCAAAGTGCATGTTGCATCCAAATATCATGATCGTCATATCCCGACACTGGCTGAAGGTGCCTGTTAAATCCAATGATCGGGGCGATCGTGCCCCAATTTTTTGTTATGCTGGAAGAGCCGCAGGTAGCTGAGTGTGTATGTTGCTTCTGGAGACCGAGGCATCGTGTCACGATCTTTGTCGATCTAGGAGAGCTCCTTCTTTTGCTAGAGAAGGACTGATTGGTTCTGATGTGCTTGTGCCATAATGACGAGACGATGCGCCTGGATGAGACATCAGAGTGATGTGCCTGACGGATGATGTGCCTGACATGGGGCGCATGGCAGTTACTGCGCTTGGTTGTAGCTTTAGGATCTTTTTTTTTATAGAAGTTCCCCTTTGTAAAGCCTTTCTTTAGACATGTAATAGACTTTCATATGAAATAAAAGCCTTCTTTTGATATCTATACTTTTACTGTCCTTTGCTATGCCAAGTACTTAGTTTAAACTCCCTGGCGCTTGCTTGAGTCTAGTCGCATAGTGTTAAGCGCATAAGAATTCTGGACTATAGATGCGCCTAAAATTCTATGCTTTTACAAGGCTCCCTTCAAAGTTTTCAAAACTTTCTGTCAAGTTTTGGAAGACTTTGAACAAGAAGTATGGGAAATAACGACTCGGGGTGCATGGCCTTCGCCTAGGCGCATGGCTCTTCTTGGTGTATAGTCGTTCAGCACGGTGCTGTTGGGACGCTTGTTGCTTAGGCGTATACTTCTAGGGCGCATGCTTCTTCTGAAGAGATAACACCTCGATCTCAGGAAAGATTAATAATAATCTTTTGAAGATAAGCAGCCGTCTATTTTATGAAACCCGAAGCGACTGATTGCTGATGGCACGCCTCATCGGTTTACATGCGAGGCCATGCCTATAAATAGGCAGCTGTAAGGAGAGAGAGTCTTCTACTTTCTGCCAAGGCTTTCTTCTTTCTCAGAGCTCTTTTCTCCTTCTTCTTCGAGAACCTTTAGTCTTTTCGAGAAATGGCTCCCAAGACTCCCTGCGGTGCTGCTGGCCGAGGAAGGGGCTGAGGCAAGGAGCCCCTAGAGGTGGACGTGGAGGACGCCCCCGTTATTTTGGCGACACATGCCGACGTTCGCCCGGAGGTGTTCGGTGGGTGTTCTTTTACCTTGGTCTTTGTTGCAGTATTGTTGGGGTGACCCGACTGCAGATGAGTTGCCTCATGTCGATGTATTTTGGCTGATGCGTATGGACTTTTGTCCTGATGATATGCCGAAGCCCTTTTAGCTGACACGCATGGACATAGGTCCTGATGATGTGCCGAAGCTAGGATCTGATCTTTGAGCATGGGTTTCGACCCCGACGTTGCGTTAGGTTGCCAATACGCCTTTGGTGCATGCTAACTTCTCCCTTTGGTCCTATTTGTAGGTTCCATGCCGAAGACAGAGGCCTTTGTAAAGGATGAGACACTGCTTCCTTTTATCAAATGAGAGGTGTACATTAAGGAGGAGGTGACTCCCAAAGTTGAAATTAAGGACGAACCGACGACCATTGACGAGGAAGTAATTCTGAAAGTCGAGGTCATTGTTAAGGAAGAACTAACGCCGGAAGGTAGTAGTACCGAGAGTTCTGACACTCCCGTCTCCGAAGAGGACCTCAACCAGTTCAAGCCTTCATATGCGAGATGGCTGAGGGAGTGGTACATGCCTCAACGTAACTACGATCCCTGGCAGTAGGGGTTCATCGTCTGATTTGTAGTCTTTATTGAGGCCAAAGTCGACTTTTCTTTTTAGTGTCTCTGATCAGTGTTCCCTTTCTGAGATGTAGCTTTTGCTTTTGTTCCATTTCAATGCTGATGTAATCTTTGTTGGATAAAAAAATAAAGGAACTCTTGCTTTATTTGTTTCTTGTGACGAACTAAAATTTTGTGGACCTATCACCTTGGCGTACCTTGGTTTTAGGTATGGATGATAAGTTGAGAGAAAGGGCCAACATATTTACTCAGAGGTAATATGGACATGGTAAATATGGGCTAAAATGGTGGAGTTTTCCTACTCAGAGGTAATACGGACGTGGTAGGAGTGGACTCTGTCACGACCCGCACCCTAGAGTTAGGGCACGAGAACGTAACAACGCCCAGCCTACGTCGCAGTGTCGGCGGTAGAACGCTGTCCTAGGTCTCAATGCATCTAACAGTATAAGACTAAACGGTTTATACTCCCCGAATGGGGGTGACATAGCAGAATGTAAACTCAATCACATCTAAGGTAGAGCATAAAGGAAGATAGATAAAATATGAAATCGAAAAGAGATACAACAGATAGAAGTCTAAGTGTCTAAGATACAAACTCAGAATACATCTCAAAACCCAAATACAGTAATCCATAAATACAACTCAAGATGACTGAAAATAAACTATAAGCAAAAACCCTAACTATCTATGCAACCTCTACTGTCTCCTCTAGCTAGCAGGCAACCTCCAGGCTATCTGTAAAATTTATCAACTGGTCCAGTCAGGCCAGGAGCGAGCACATTACATCTTAACAGTTCATAGCAGGTTAGAAAATATAATCATGCAGTAAAGTAAGATACAGGTACTGAAAGAAATGCTGTATGTAAACAGAGAGAGAGCTGTAATAGAAATATCTACTATAAATAGAGAACTAACATGTGGCTAGTGAGTCAGAGTACAATATAGACATGTAAATGGCATAAGAGATTCTGATAAGACACTATGGAAGAGATTCTGATAAGATACTACTTGGGTATTATTCACATGTCTACTTCTACTCCCCCGTACCCCCAATCAGTACACAAAGATCCAAACAGGTTATGTTATGATACTATGTAACAGCCTCCGAAGGGTGATAAGCCTCCGAAAGGTGATAAACCCCCAAAGGGTGATATGCCTCCAAAGGGTGATAAGCCTTTGAAAGGTGATAAGCCCCCGAAGGGTGGTAAGCTCCCGAAGGGTGATACATAGTAGTCCCAAAAATGGGGATTCTAGGAGACTCTGTGATCATAAGAGTATATGTCACAAGAGATCGAAGAACCTGTGAAGCATAGTGATACGACATGTAAGTAAAACGCACAGAATATGTAGTACCCGATGCTCCCTAAGGATAACATCTCAAGAAAGGATCCATATAGTACCAACCCGTGTGACCAATGTGACAGTACAAGTAAAGTAATTTAATGCAGGAAATAATTCTAAGCAGGATATGAAATGATCAGAGAATGTACTCGCCTGATATCTGAATGTCCAAGGTAAAGATACTGTCCGAGGAGAGGTGTCTGGCTCCTAATTAGAACAGCACAAGTCACAACATGTCCAGAAGGGTAATATAAAGCACTACAATGCATTCTACATGAATCTAGGTCAAACTAGGCCAAAGTCAACCCTTGGTCAACTCTGGTCAACTGCACTAGTCAAACTAGGTCAAACTAGGTCATGCCCTAACCCAGCAAGTCTTACTAGGCCTAACCAAGACTATCCTAGCAAGCACACATCAATACAAGGCTATACAAGCCAACATACATCCAACTTTATATAGCATACAATTATTCAATACTCAAATAGGCAAGAATTCACATTGGATATACACTAGGTAATCTATTACTTTAAGCTATATATGTCTACACATATATACACATGCATATATTGGTATTCAACATTAGGTCTATAATCGTGGCATTTCAAATGGTTATATAAACTTATATATTACAACACAATATGCTAACATATATATAATATACATACATAGCTAAGTTAACTATATTCATAAATACTTACTTAAGAGGCTATGTGTGTGTATGTGAACATGGCAAAGGGGCAAGTGAGGGTTAAATGGGCATACATAGTGTATACATATCAAAGAGTGTCAAAGTGTAAGTGAACAATGTGTCAAGTGTGATAGTGTCAACATAGTGTAAGGGGGTACATGAGATAATATAGGATTTGTGTTAACATAGAACATTATATCTCATTAACTTGTATATTGCATACATTACATCTATTATTACATTACATTCATGCTTGCATTCATTCATCATTCAATTATTCTCTTGCACCACTATATGCACCATACATTACATACTATGGAACCTACATATTCATTACAACCCATACTTATACATGCTTACATTAGATAGGATACTTACACCTCATACATCATTTATTTAAACATTTACTCATGCTTGCATTCTCTATTTAATTACATAATATATATACATTAACATGGGTTAAAATCAAATAGAACATTATATTACACACAAGGGTGCACAAAATGCATATGCCTAATAGTAACTCCTACTAATAATAAATACTGTACCATCTCAGCATGAATTAAAATTTAGGATTAAAGTATGTTATAGCTCTATGTGTTAGCTTTCTGAAACTTCAAACGGATCGCGTTTTCGTTTCCGGAAACTCCCGAAATCGCGAAAACACCGAGAACGCGTTTGTCTTTCGTACAACTGACACTCAAATAATTATCCAGAAAGTTACAGAAAGAATTAGGCCTATTAATACATGTTTTTGGAATGCTAACTTCACTACGCTTCTTTTAAAAAAAATGGGAGATTAAACTGAGCTTTGAGCTAGAAGTTATGACATTTCTAAGTTAGGGCTGAAATTAAAAACGTGGATAAAAATTATGACGGATTTGGGTAGTTTGAGACAAAAGAACACAAGTATATAACATAATATATCAAGAACTCACTCTCTACACTAATATATATATATATGAGACACTATAGAACACATCTCCAATACAAAAATATGAGATTAAACATGTAATAATTCATTCATACATAACAACAACACATAGTGTGTCCAAATTTGGAATTTTCCCACATGGACACAACCACAACACAAAGGACACTCCTATGACCTACAAATGGACACAAAATGGACACAAATGGAGATACAACTATGGGGGTCATTCCTATGGGTTCAAAATAGACCTATATGTATGAGGAAATGAAAAGGAGAAGGGATTTATACCTCCCGGTAGATCGAATAAGAAAAGCCTTCCCGGAGCGACACCGACACGTAGAGATTCCAAAAGGACACGAACGAGCTCCGAATCCTCCCAAACTTGGGTAGCTTCCTCCTTGGCTAGAATGAAGAAGGAAAGAAGAAGATTTGGTGGCGAAATGGAAGGATTTGGTGGAGAAATTGCTAGGGATTGCTCTCTAGGAATTTGGGGAAGAACAAGAGAGAGAGAAAGAGTGTGGATGAGAATAATGAAATGAACTTGAGCCTATCCTCTCCCAAAGTGGATGGCCATATGGGGCTATTTGTCCTATTATGGTAAGGTCCAAAATGCCCCCACTAACCTATTCTATGAGTATTAGGAAGGGCTAATTGGTTGGGACTAAATTAGTCATTCTAAAGTCTCTAATCACACTATCCTTATCCATAATAATTAGTCTAACCTCTAACTAAAATATTTCTATCATGTGGACTAAATTAATATCATGTGGGCCATGCCTAACTAGTGTGTGGGTCCCTCTAGAGTCAAACTACCCCCGGGTCCCCGTTTCAAGTCGGATTGAGTTAAAATTCGAACCCGACTCAAATAACTCCAAAACAATATCATAAATAATAAAATAATATCAAAATAATTCAAAGAGGTCAAATGCAATAATATCCTTAGGCCAAAAATGATATTAAAATATCATAATCACATGGTTAGGCTCTAGGTCAAACAGTCTCTAGGGTTTCACTAGCAAAACGTCAAAACCACAAGTCATTGATTTAAATAATTTTAAAATGATTTAAAATCACCAAAAATCATATCATGAATTGAATATTATTATTAAAATAATTATAAATACAAATTTCAAAATTACCCTCATTTGGAAAACTGGGTGCTACAGTAAATGCTACATTTTCTTGTAGTATTGACAGCTTATACGTATTTGAGTTTGTCTGGAGTCCACTTGATACGTAGCTATCATACTTACGTATTCTTGGTCCTACGTATTTGGGACTAGGACGTGAAACTTGCAAATTTGGTTACAGTACTTACATGCTTATATTCTTTATCAATTTGGATATAATAATACATGTTTCACCTGCTCCATATTCCGTATATTACATGATTATACATGACACATAGGCATGATACACGGATTCATATTGCATGGCATGCTAGGTGACATGTATATGATCTATGTTGTTTACTTGATGATGGACTATACATGTATACATGTTTGACTGGACTATCACTTGTTAGAGTCGGACTAGACGTGTCATGAATGCGACACGGACAATAATATTAGGTGGAGAGGACAGTTACTAGACGCGTGGGCTACTATGCATGTTTAACTATTTTAATTATTATTATTTATTTATCGGGAGATTCCATATCTGGAGTTACGGACCTCTCATATTTATCGTAAGATTCCTGTTTTCAGAGCTACACTATATTTACCATAAGTTTCTATTTGCAGATCTACGACTATATATACCATGAGGTTTTGTTTTTGGAGCTATAAATTTTATATTTGAAAAGCCACGCATGGAACGTTGTTCTCATTTGCATATCAAGTAGTGTGGTTAGACTGGTTGATGATAATTCTACTTGGACCTCCTCCTCAGTTTATCACAAGTTATTTACTATACTTCATTTGGAATATATATTATGTATCTCGCTACGTCCCTCAGAGGATATAGTTTCCTTCCAGGTTATTGCTGAGATATGATATAGGACATTGAAGGATTTCTTATTCCGGAAATGACCCCACTAACCTATTCTATGAGAATTAGGAAAAGGCTAATTGGTTGGGGCTAAATTAGTCATTCTAAAGTATCTAATCACACTAACCTTATCCATAATAATTAGTCTAACCTCTAACTAAAATATTTCTTTCATGTGGACTAAATTAATATCATGTGGGCCATGCCTAACTAGTGTGTGGGTCCCACTAGAGTCAAACTACCCCCGGGTCCCCATTTCAAGTCGGATTGAGTTAAAATTCGAACTCGACTCAAATAACCCCAAAACAATATCATAAATAATAAAATAATATCAAAATAATTCAAAGAGGTCAAATGCAAAAAATATCCTTAGGCCAAAAATGACATTAAAATATCATAATCACATGGTTAGACTCTAGGTCAAACAGTCTCTAGGGTTTCACTAGCAAAACGTCAAAACCACAAGTCATTGATTTAAATAATTTTAAAATGATTTAAAATCACCAAAAAAATATATCATGAATTAAATATCATTAAATAATAATCATAATTACAAAATTTCAAAATTACCCTTTTCTGGAAAACTGGAAAATACCCAAAATTCAATTTCTATTACAGCTTTCTCTCTCTGTTTACATACTGCACTTCTTTCAGTACTTGTATCTTACTTTACTGCATGATTATATCTTCTAACCTGCTATGAACTGTTGAGATGTACTGTACTCGCTCCTGTCCTGACTGGACCTGTTGAAAATATTACAGAGGACGAGGAGGAGGCTTGCCTGGATACCTACTACGGGGCAGTCTTAGATGACACCTGCGAGCTGGACCCTCAGGAGGACCCAGCTCTAGCTGAGGATATCACCCCGATTGCCTAGATTAGATTAGTTAGGCTTATTTTACTTTATGCAGTCTTGAGACATGTTTTAGCTAGACTATATTTGGAGTTCAGAGTTGTATATATTCTTTCATTCTGTATCTGAGACCATGTACTTCTGGATATTGCTGGGATTATCTTAGACTATTTTTCATCTATTTATTTCTTTGAGTTCTATTTCATATCGTGCTATCTCTTTCTTAGTTATGATTGAGTTTTACTGCTGTCACCCCCATTCGGGGAGTATAAACTGTTTAGGTATATATATATTATTAGAGTCTCGGTACATACGTACGGGAGAAGGGGGCATGATCACGTACTCAACTATCAGTTTTCCCATAATCCAGATTCTAACATGTGAGAGATACGAGAACAGTATAAAACATGGTGGATACTGAGAGCAGTATAAAGCATGTGAAACATGTAGAGATATTCCAGATATGACTTGCAGTTTTAGGTATCGGTATTTAACATAGTTTATACACAATTCATTACATGTAGTAAATAAAGTTCGTAGAGGTACTTGCCTCGAGCAAAGCAAGAATAAGAATATGAAGATACAGATGTCCGATGTCCTGTAAAAATGATATACAACTCCGCCTCTAAGTTATGATTAAGATTACACTAGTGTTGTGACACGGCTCCTAATAGGGCACTAGCTATGTGAAGCTCTAGTAGTCTAAAGTGAAGTGTTACAACGTCTAGACTAACAAGTAGGTCTCTATACTAAGGTAGGGTAAGGTCCCGATACTAAAATATCCCAAAAACACACAAAAACACGCAAGTCAATATTAATTATTTAGTTAATCAAACTGTACAATATGTTCAAATAATTCTTAAGATAGTTATATAGTTCTATTTTATATGAAATAATATACTAAATTGATCCTTGTTAATTATAGAAATTTAATATAAATTTTCTGGAATTTATAATCCGGTGTAAGTATTTATTAAAAATCAGAATACAAGTGTACATTGAAAATGAGCTCTGGTTTGTTATTTTTATAAAATACTAAAAGTACTTATTAAATGTTGGAAAAATTATAGTAAATTAGCTAAATTAACATAGTATTTAAATATAATTTTTCTAAGATTTTTATAGCATTTAAATTTATATAAAAATTCAAGAACAGCAAGTAACAATAAATAATTAATTATTTAATATTTTGTCCATGT
>JANAVB010000612.1:0-2500 GCA_029216955.1 Iris pallida | reverse complement strand
TACAATATAGACATGTAAATGGCATAGGAGATTCTGATAAGACACTATGGAAGAGATTCTGATAAGATACTACTTGGGTATTATTCACATGTCTACTTCTACTCCCCCGTACCCCCAATCAGTACACAAGGATCCAAACAGGTTATGTTATGATACTATGTAACAGCCTCCGAAGGTTGATAAGCCTCTGAAAGGTGATAAGCCCCCAAAGGGTGATATGCCCCGAAAGGATGATAAGCCTCCGAAAGGTGATAAGCCCCCGAAGGGTGGTAAGCCCCCGAAGGGTGATACATAGTAGTCCCAAAAATGGGGATTCTAGGAGACTCTGTGATCATAAGAGTATATGTCACAAGTGATCGAAGAACCTGTGAAGCATAGTGATACGACATGTAAGTGAAACGCACAGAACATGTAGTACCCGATGCTCCCTAAGGATAACATCTCAAGAAAGGATCCGTATAGTACCAACCCATGTGACCAACGTGACAGTACAAGTAAAGTAATTTAATACAGGAAATAATTCTAAGCAGGATATAAAATGATCAGAGAATGTACTCGCCTGATATCTGAATGTCCAAGGTAAAGATACTGTCCGAGGAGAGGTGTCTGGCTCCTAATTAGAACAGCATAAGTCACAACATGTCCAGAAGGGTAATATAAAGCACTACAATGTATTCTACATGAATCTAGGTCGAACTAGGCCAAAGTCAACCCTTGGTCAACTCTGGTCAACTGCACTAGTCAAACTAGGTCAAACTAGGTCATGTCCTAA
The DNA here is from genome assembly GCA_029216955.1 of Iris pallida. Lineage (NCBI taxonomy): Eukaryota > Viridiplantae > Streptophyta > Magnoliopsida > Asparagales > Iridaceae > Iris > Iris pallida. The sequence goes on along the minus strand of JANAVB010000612.1, from coordinate 1,728 downwards.
TCCAGCAAGTCTTACTAGGCCTAACCAAGACTATCCTAGCAAGCACACATCAATACAAGGCTATACAAGCCAATATACATCCAACTTTATATAGCATGCAATTATTCAATACTCAAATAGGCAAGAATTCACATTGGATATACACTAGGTAATCTATTACTTTAAGCTATATATGTCTACACATATATACACATGCATATATTGGTATTCAACATTAGGTCTATAATCATGGTATTTTAAATGGTTATATAAACTTATATATTACAACACAATATGCTAACATATATATAATATACATACATAGCTAAGTTAACTATATTCATAAATACTTATTTAAGAGGCTATGTGTGTGTATGTGAACATGGCAAAGGGGCAAGTGAGGGTTAAATGGGCATACATAGTGTATATATATCAAAGAGTATCAAAGTGTAAGTGAACAATGTGTCAAGTATGATAGTGTCAACATAGTGCAAGGGGGTACATGAGGTAATATAGGATTTGTGTTAACATAGAACATTACATCTCATTAACTTGTATATTGCATACATTACATCTATTATTACATTACATTCATGCTTGCATTCATTCATCATTCATTTATTCTCTTGCACCACTATATGCACCATACATTACATACTATGGAACCTACATATTCATTACAAGCCATACTTATACATGCTTACATTAGATAGGATACTTACACCTCATACATCATTTATTTAAATATTTACTCATGCTTGCATTCTCTATTTAATTACATAATATATATACATTAACATGGGTTAAAATCAAATAGAACATTATATTACACACAAGGGTGCACAAAATGCATATACCGAATAGTAACTCCTACTAATAATCAATACTGTACCATCTCAGCATGAATTAAAATTTAGGATTAAAGTATGTTATAGATCTATGTGTTAGCTTTCCGAAACTTCAAGCGGATCGCGTTTTCGTTTTCGGGAACTCCCGGAATCGCGAAAACACCGAGAACGTGTTTGTCTTTCGTACAGCTGACACTCAAATAATTATCCAGAAAGTTACAGAAAGAATTAGGCCTATTAATATATGTTTTTGGAAAGCTAACTTCACTACGCTTCTTTTAAGAAAAATGGAAGATTAAATCGAGTTTTGAGCTAGAAGTTATGACATTTCTAACTTAGGGCTGAAATTAAAAACGTGGATAAAAATCATGACGGATTTGGGTAGTTTGAGACAAAAGAACACAAGTATATAAACATAATATATCAAGAACTCACTCTCTACACTAATATATATATAGAGACTATAGAACACATCTCCAAAACAAAATATGAGATTAAACATGTAATAATTCTTCATATAACAACAACACATAGTGTGTCCAAATTTGGGATTTTCCCACATGGACACACCACACACAAAGGACACTCCTATGACCTCCAAATGGACACAAAATGGACACAAATGGAGATAAAACCATGGGGGTCATTCCTATGGGTTCAAATAGACCTATATGCATGAGAAAATGAAAAGAAGAAGGGATTATACCTTCCGGTAGATCGAATCGAAGAAAAGCCTTCCGGAGCGACACCGACACGTAGAGATTCCAAAAGGACACGAACGAGCTCCGAAACCTCCCAAAACTTGGGTAGCTTTCTCCTTGGCTAGAATGGAGAAGGAAAGAAGAAGATTTGGTGGCGAAATGGAAGGATTTGGTGGAGAAATTGCAAGGGATTGCTCTCT
>JANAVB010000611.1:0-47262 GCA_029216955.1 Iris pallida | reverse complement strand
CTCTATTTGCGGAGGTCGGACTCCGAATATTGTGAGACTATTTTTCATAGCTGTTTGGAGTGAGTGTTCACCGGCTATCTTTTGATACTCTTACTCATTTATTTGGACTTCATTATCTTTTGTGTTGAGCTGTGATGAGATTAGATATGTTTCTGGCCTGTATTATTTATTTACAGCTTATGTGCATATATGAGGATTCTATATATTGGAGTATCTTCGTATATGTGCAGCTGGCATGTTCACGTTCTTGGTCCTTATATTTTTGGGACTGGGGCGTTACAGGATCTGAGCACGGTATTTGACATAATGCGAGCACACAACCTGAAGATGAATCCCACAAAATCCTTCTTGGGCGTATCCAGCGGAAAATTCCTGGTTTTATTATTCAGCCCAAGGAATTCATGTCGATCCAGAGAAGACGAAGGCAATTATGGAGATGGGTCCCCGAAAAATCTCTGCGAACTCAGAGGCCTTCAAGGAAGGCTAACTTACATCAGGAGGTTCATTTCTAACCTCTCCGGGCGATGTCGGCCATTCAGCTATCTCATGAAGAAAGACGTCTCGTTCGTATGGGATAAAGAGTGCCAACGTGCCTTCGACAAAATCAAAGAATATTTGTCGAACCCTCCAGTCCTGGTGGCCCCTGTTGCTGGGAACCGTTCTTGCTTATGTACGAGCAATGGAGCATTCCCTCGACGCTCTGCTGGCACAAACAACGATACGGGCCATGAACAATAGCTCGAGGCTAGTGACCCTCGCGACTCGACTACCGTTCTTGCTATGCTCAGCCGGCATAACTCGAGGCTAGCGGCCCACGTGACCCATCAGTCCACATAGCTCGAGGCTAGTGACCCTCGCGACTCGACTACCGTAGTACGCAGTTACTACAGCTTTTGGATTTGGGATAGCCCATACATTCAACTGTCTTCTCCCTCCTAAGGAAACTAACAAAAGGTAGTTCGCTAAGACTAGGTTCATATACATACAAAAAGACAAGAAAAAAAATAACTGAAGCAAAATAAAATGAACTAAAAAATAGCAAATAATGGATCCAACTGAAAACGGATAATAAATATGCAGTAAATAATTAAATAAAGATGCATCTAATTATAAACAGTAAATAAGGCAAGTTATCTTGCCTGAGGGTGGTACGAGAAGCAACAAAATCCAACAATCAGAATCGTCAACACGAAAGTCAAAATCCACAAGAAGCTCCGGATGCTGAAACAAACATCACGAACGAGTTTGGAATAAAAGATATGCCTAGGAAACGCCTGTCAAAAAGTCAAATTCTGGAACAAGGGCAATTTCGTAATTTTGGGTCAAAACGATGTCCGCCGTTGGACCCGCTTTGCACGAAATACGTGCCAATATCTACGGTCTCTAAAGTCGTTAAACTACATGTCTATAGATTTGTTTTGATGAGACGAACCCAACGGTATGTCAATTTTGGATTTCGGTGGGCTGTGCACAAATCGTCCGTTGAGTGGGATTGTAGGCCCACCAAATAGCGTTCCAGTCAACGGTCTCAGAACCGGACCAAACTTGGCATGCAGGACCAGAAAAATTTTGAGTCCAATGGCATAAGTTTCATCGCGATTTGATAAGTGTGCACAAAGTAATTGGAAAATATCGAAAAAGTCCGATACGGAAAAATTTGACGGATACGGATCAAATTCGTCGCGCACACGCAACCAATTTGAATTCCGTCAAAGTCCGCACGTCCATAAATCGATACGGACTTTTCGGTACACTCGGTTTGCGACGGGGTCATCCGGTTTGTCGGGACGGACCTCGTACCGAGATTTTTAAGGTTTTTGAAAACTGATTTTTCGTGATTTTTTTAATCTAATTAAACCTGGAATTTATTGCAGAATAAATAAATCTATTGAAGGGGATGATAGAGGGTCATGTGGGCTTTCTACACAAATTTACGGATCTAAAAACGGATTTAAATTGAGAGAGAAATTGATCGGGGAAGTGGGATACCTTAAAGTGGGAATTTGTTGTGTTGTGTCGTCGTCGTTTCCGCCGCCGCTGTCGCGGGGCTGCTGTGGCTAGGCGCAGAGGTGCTCGCCGGGATGAGGGGTTAGTGGAGGAGAGAGGAGGAAGGAAGGTGGAGAATAGAAATTAGGGTTGTTCTTTAGAGTCAACTACGTGTGTGTATATATATATATATATAATATATATTATATATATATATATATATATATATATATATAGAGGAAGGATAGGCATCCCCACAATTTTTGCATCCCCATGCATTCCCATGTTCACATCCGTTGGATGTGCTTTAAGTCATCTAATCTTAACCATTGGTAAATCAACGGTTAAGATTAAATGACTTAAAGTACCATCCAACGGTGCAAATAGAGGGGATGCATGGGAATGCAAAAAAGTGTGGGGATCTTGATCCTTCATATATATATATATATATATATATATATATATATATATATATATATATATATATATGGGATGGGGGAGTTCGGCCATAAGGGATTCTTACTGCTGCTGCTGGGTTCTTTATGGAGCAGCTAGCTGCTCCTTAGCTTTTGTTGTGAGATGGGTGGTCGGGTGGGGCCGACCACCCATGGCTTTAATTCTTTTTTTTCAAATCTAATCAATCTTTTTCAAAAAAAAAAATTATATTATATATATATATATAATATATAGATATATATACCAAAAATCTATTTAAAAATCATATCATTTAAAATTCAACTATTCAATTTTAATATATTTACACATATCTACATATATATAAAATTTAAATCCTTAATAAATCAACTAAAAATATTAATATTTTAAATAGGAAAATATGTTTATTAAATCTCCACCAATTTGAATAAAGTTTAATATTATCTAACTATATATGATGTATCTAAAATATATTTTTACATATATACACAAATTTAAATTGCCATAAAAGGCAACAATGATAATATCACATAATATCAAATAATATCAACAACAATAAAATGCCTATTAAATTTTCACAAAAATAACTTTAGTAATAATAAAATAATAAAAATTATTCCCACGGGTGAACTTTACCACACACCCTCATTTGGACCCAGAAAAATGTACCATTTTTGTAACACATTATTAAATAATAAAAACGTAAATTTTTGTACCACTAATTAATATTTAGAAAATATACTCCCAAACCTTAAAATAATTAAGAAATATTTTACACCCATAAAGTATGCATCCATGGTCGTCATTGATCACACCACATGTTTACTTGGGCTTAAATTTGGTCCACGCCCAGTTCGGGGTGAATTGGCCAAACGGGTCATCAAAAAAAAATCATAAATTGCATAATTCATTTTAAGTCTAATAAAATAAATAAAAATAATTAAAAAATAGGGTTTTACAAATGTTCTTCGACGGTGCCTCCAGGACCGGACCTAAGGGCAACATCGTCGTCGGAGTCGGGGTGGTGCTGGTTTCTCCTTCCGCGTTGGTGATCAATCGCGCTTACTCTCACGGAACCCTGCTCTAACAATGTGGCCGAGTACAACGCTTTGGTCATTGGTCTCCAACTTGCAAGAGAGCTGGGGGTAGAATATCTTGAAGCATACGGCGATTCGCAGTTAATCGTCAATCAGATTCGGGGTTCATACGAAGTCCGCCATGAAGACATGATCCCCTATCACCAAATAGCGATCAACATTATTTTGTCATTTGAGGGATTCTTCATTGAACACGTTCCCAGACTCCAAAACATCGAAGCCGATGCCCTAGTAGGCCTTGTCGCTTCCCTAGTAGTGCCAAATCATACTCATCATTCGGTTGACGTGATAGGCCCGAACTGGTCTGCCCCAAGAACAACGTTCAAACGTATGGCGATTTTTCTGCTCAGACGATCGACGAAGCGCCAGACTGGAGACAACCATTCATAGACTTCGTAGTCTACGACATCCTGCCGAGAACCCAAACGAAGCCACTTCTATCAGAAGGCGTTCTCTCAGATTCTTCTACGATACAGAGTCAAAAATGCTGTACTGTCGATCCTACAATGGATTACTGCTTCGATGCTGTCAAGCGCAGATGCCAAAGAAGCCATACGCGAGGCTTATGACGGTGTCTGCGGGGCCCATCAGCCTGGTCCTAAATTGCAAGACCGTCTTCGCCGAATGGGCTACTACTAGCCCACGATGGTAGCAGATGCGATAGACTATGCAAGAGAGTGCAAAGCCTGCAAGTCCACGCGGACTTCATCCACCAGCCATTCGAGTTTTTTAATCCGACAGTGGCGTCCTGGCCATTCAAAGCATGGGGAATGGATATCATCGGTCCGATCCCTCCACCTTCTTCCCGAGGACATCGCTTCATACTCGCCATTACAGATTATTTCTCCAAATGGGAGAAACCTGTTCCGCTTACAGAAGTAAAGACTTCAAACATGATCAGCTTCCTTAAGCATCATGTCATCTATCGCTTTGGACTATCCCGAAGGATCATCCACGATAATTGTCCACAGTTCGCAAGCCATGCCTTCTATCGGTTCTGCGACAAGCATCGCATCCAGAATATTGCTTCAACATCATACAATTTGGCAGCGAATGGGTTGGCAGAAGCATTCAACAAACCATCATCAAGTTACTCAAGAAGTTCGTGTCCTCCAACAAACGCGACTGGAACGAGAAGCTTGGTGAATACTTATGGGCGTACCGTACTACAGTCCGAACAGCCACTGGAATATACCATTTTTCCTGGTGTACGGGAGTGAGGCAGTCCTCCCATTGGAGATTCAAATACCCTCGCTCCGCGTCGTCCTTACTTACCAATTGACGACGGACGACAACTACCGTCGTCGGCTACAAGATTGGAGGCCTTAGATGAAAAGCCTCTTGGCTCAGCAACGAATCGAGCTGTACCAAGCACGCATCTCCGGAGCCTTCAACAAAAAGGTTATCATCAGAACATTCCAAGTGGGCGATCTCGTCCTGGCAGTTCGGAGGCCGATGGTCATGACTCACAGAACCGCCGGCAAATTCTAGCAAAAATGGGAAGGTCTGTTTATCATTGAGGCCGCATTCTCCAACGGAGCTTACCGCCTCATAAAACAAAATGGAGACTTGCTCATGTTGCCCGTCAACGGCAAGTTCCTGAAGAAATATTATGTCTAAACGACATTTTCCAGATCATCGAGTCATGTACCCGCTGGTACGCACCGTGAACTCATATCCACTAATATCCCAGATTTTCGAGTCATGTACCCGCTGGTACCGCTGAACTCACATTCACAAAATTCCAGATTTCGAGTCATGTACCCGCTGGTACCGCTGAACTCATACTCACAAAATTCCAGATTATCGAGTCACGTACCCTCCGGTACCGCTGAACTCACATTCTCCAAATCCCAGATGATTGAGTTATGTACCTTCCGTACCACTAAACTCACATTCTTCCACCATAAAAAATCTTAGATTATTGAGTTATGTACCCTCTAGTACCTCTGAACTTGCACTTCGATTCCAAAATTCCTGGATTGTCGAGTTATGTACCCGCTGGTACCCCTGAACTTACATCCGGTCATTCTTTTGGGAAGAAGTCATGTATAACCATACCTCTAAACTTTCTTCTTGAAAGAGCTCCTTCCTCATGATCCACTACCCCACTCCCACTGCACAAAAAGGGTAATGGATCCACAAATTTTCGAAACGACCTTGTCGATGTTACCTCTGAGTCGTCTTACTTCCGCCAAAAACAAATCACCCCTCTACATAGAACTTCCATGTCCTCATTACCTCTGAGTCATTCTATGTACCCCCCCTTTATGGAGCCCACTCCTACCATATCCTCATTACCTCTGAGTAGGAAGGCTCCGTCGAAGAAAACCCTCATGCTTGCCATGTCCTCATTACCTCTGAGTAAGTATATTGATTCCCTTTTCGACTTATTATCCGTACCCACGACCGGAGTACGCCAAGGATAGTAGGTCCACAAATATCCTCCGTTGAGTCCACTCCTGTCATGTCCTCATTACCTGAGTAGGAAGATTCTGCGGTGAAGAAACCCTCATGCTTGCCATGTCCTCATTACCTCTGAGTAAGTATGTTGGTTCCCTTTCGTCCTATATCCGTATCCTGACCCAGGGTACGCCAAGGATAATAGGCCCACAAATGTCCTCTGCTCACTATAAAATGCTGTACTAAGTTTTCTAGTACATGCATATCATTTCTCATCATGCCCCGGGAGCCCAGCTGCTCCATGGCATTCTTTCTTCCGATACCAGGAGCGTCCATGACCACCTTACTGTGGAACTGTTCTAGGTATCCCCAATCGAACTTGCTATCCGTACCTAAAACCAAGGTATGCCAAGGGTAACAGGTCCATAAAAAATCCTCCATGCGGGGCAAACACCACCGTAACACCACAAACACAACTAGCAGTACAAATAAAGGATAGAATAAAGCATACTCTTTTATTGGGGAGGCGAAAGTACTACATGTTCTAGGGACAATGTCCCACTTAAAGAAAGCAAAAGAACAGAAACAAAGAAGAAGAAAAAGGCCGACTATGGTTCGGTATTACATAATTCCAGGAGGCGGTTCTTCACCAAGGTGGTCCCCCGTTCAAGCCGCCGTTTAGCTCGGCGCTCCACTTTCTGGGACAACCGCTCCTCATTATCCAAGTCCAGGTGTGCCCGCCAGTCGTCCTCCAACTTCTTCAGGGCAATTTTTAGATCAGCTGAAGCTCGATTAACTCTGTCAGCCTCCTGGATAACTAGCCCCCTTTCGGTACGGGCAGCCTCAAGCTCAGACTCCAAGAAAGCTAAATTCCTCTGAAGCTCAAGGATCTGCTCCCGCGTGTCAATGATTCCACGGAAGGCAGTCGCTTCTCGAGCCGTAACATCTTCACTCTCGCGGCTCAACTGATCATATTGATCAGACAGATCACGGAGATCCTTCAGTATGGCCGACATGGTCATCCTGAGCAGCCCTTATCTTCTCTATAACAGTTGTGAGGGAGCCGCGCTCCTGATCTATAGCAGCAGACAGATCAGCCTGCCGCAATACCTGAAGCTGGGCCACCAGCTGATCAGCCTCCAGCAATTTTGCCTCCAGAAGTGCAGCTACCCCTGTCCCACCGGGAAGAGTCTTAAGGATATCAATATGACCCTGGACGCATTGCCGGGCCAAGACAAAAGAGGTCCCTCTTTCCACAGCAGCCTCGACCCCCCTCTTCAAATGACGATAAAGCTGGCAACCACGTCCTGTAACGCTTCGTCCAAAACCTCTGTAGAACACGGCGTCAAAGGAAGCGTGGCCGGCAACGTCGAAGGAGGTGCGCAAGAACTTGCCACCAAGGGGACAAATTTCGAGCAGAAGGATGCACGAATAGCGGCTAACTCTTCCTCCGCCACGAAGAGCCTGGACACTTGGAAGGGCAGAGAGGTCGACTCTCGGAGTCGCCTGAGCAGAAGAGGACGCAAGGATCATTGTCCCCTGCCTCGGCTGTCCCACCACCTGACTTTCTGAACTCAAGCCCGCGGGAGGCCCCTCAAGACGAGCCGGAAGGGGAGGAGGTACGTTCCTCTCCTCCAGTGTCCCTTCGGCAGAGCCTGTCTCAACAATGTCCATCATCGGCACTGGAGAGGCAGGACCTGTATGTCCAGAGCAATAATCAATCAACGAAACCCGAAGGATGTGATGATAGAGTAGATAGGCCTCCTCGCAAGTTAAGATTCGGCTTAGCTTACCAGGGAGGGACACGGAGGCTGCAGCTCGCTCACAGCTGACATGGTCTCCTCACCCCGACCTCCAAGTTAAATTTGGCTGGCTCTTCTGTCCCAACCACCCCGGAGGGAGATACGACTCGATCAACGTCATCTTGATGAAATTTAGCAATTTCAAGGACAGGTTCATCGGAGCCCCGTCATCTCGAGTCACGACCTCGATAACTTGAGATTCCTCTTCTTCTGACACCTACGGGAGGGAAGGAAAATGATTAAGTTCAAAACTGGAAGAAAAGAAGAACTGAATAAAAATGGTAGTAACTCGCTTTAACCTCCAAAGCGGGGTCGACCTCCTCGCTTCTCTCCCTTATAGTTAGCTTGCGATGTCTGCTCGCAGCCAATTTTCGGGAGTGAGGAATACCGCCAACAGGGGAAATTTGTCTGCTATACTTCCGTACAGAGCCAGGTGCGACGGGTGGCTGATCCGCCACTTTTGCCATGAAATATAAAAGGACAGAACAATTATCGGAGGACTGGACTTTTACTTCACAATACAAACTCGCTTGTACAAAGAAATCCTAGGGACGAAAACCTAGGTACAGCAATCTAAGTACAATTGTTTATTTTAGATTCTGGAGGGTAACGATAGAGGCTCGGGAAAGCGACGCAGCTCTTCCTTACTCCTTGGACGACGTCGGATGCAGCCTTGGCTCCAGGGAAGATCTGCTTGGCGTTAATGAAAAAATGCTCTCTTTGCTCTCTCTCTTTTTCTCTCCAATTGTTCTGGTGCTCTTCTCCTAAAAAAAGGTCCTCTTTGCAAGGGAATGGCACCTTACTATTTATAGGAGTGGAATACAATCATTAGGATTTGCAATGATTGCCCCCTTGATATGTCGGCGGTTAAGGACCAATTAATCTGGCCCTTCATTCTGATTGTAGCAAATCTAGGTAATTAATGTAGATTTTATCAAATCTCTGTGGGCAATTAATGTTGATTGCCATGAATATTCGCGACTTGTGATGGCTTGCTACGTGTCCAATTTGCTCAATTTAACTTGATCTGGGCAATTATGATGATTGCAACCAATCTGATTTAGAATTTGTTAGCACCCATAATTCCAGGAAGATAAGACGGCCACGTGTCTCAATCGTCGTGATAAGTGCCACGTGTCCTCCATTGGGTCATCTTGGCAGAGCCGCATATGAGTGGGCCGCATGAGAATGAACGGCCGCATGAAGATGGGCAGCCGTATGGGATGAACAGCCGCATGAAGATGGGTAGCCGCATGAGGATAGGCAGCAGCATGTTGACGGATGGCCGTATAAAGGATGCAGCCGCATGAAGATGGGTGGCCGCGTGAAGGGTGCAACCGCATGAAGATGGGTGGCCGCATGAAGTGGGCGACCGCATAAAGTGAGCGGCCGCATAAATACAGCATCTGCATGCCTTGGAACTCAGGGGATTCTGGCAGCTATGAAAAGATCTTCTCCTCTTCCCTAGGAAACGCCATTATGTCAGTCATTATTGCGCCTTTATGTCAGAGCTGTCATTTTTCAGAGCTGTCAGCCGTCAGTGCATTAAATGTAGCCAAAGATGAAGGGGGAAGCTGTTTGAAGGCCACGTGGCTCTGGGTCTATCCGAGCCGCATAGATGCGTGAGCCGCATGGACCCCTGAGCCGCATGGGCTCTCTGAGCCGCATGGAGATCTTTGGCCGCATAGACCTTTCTTTATTTTTTCTATGCTTCTACAAGACCCCTTCAAAGTTTTTAATTTGCAAAATTGAAATACTTTGAATAAGAAGCATGGCTATGTATAAACTCTTCGGGCGGTATAGGATTTCTGACCGCATGAGTGTCTCAGCCGCATGGCCTCCTTAGCCGCATGGCCATCTGAGCCGCATTGACCAATCAGCCGCATGGGCTGTCTGGCCGCATGGGCTCCTGCCACATCATCCTGTCACGTGTGTAATCTTTTACATTAATTGCCTTTGATTTTCTATCAGTTTTAAGGCCGCTTTTTGGGGCAGGATCCCAAGAGTTTGTCCTTTAATTAGTCGGTTTGTTCTCGATAATCGAAGAGTCGGTTTTCATGCTGCACGCGTGTAAGCCCCTGAAATTAGGGCTTATTATTTTTTATATTTTAATAAATAAATTATTTTGAATAAATATTATTATTTGATTATTATTTAATTTAATGCTATTACCGTGACTTGGAATTCTAGAGCATCAGGGATGCCAGTCTCTGGAAACTTCCTTCTTGGAGTTTGTAGTAGACGAGATTATCTTCATTTTGATATATCCTGTCCCACTTGAACTCGTTTCCTTGTGCTCTTTTTGCTTCGCACAAGTTCGGGTCAATATTAGACCATTTAATTATTAATTGAATTTCCACTCTTTTCCTTGATCATCATATGCGCGTTACCATGACTTTTAATTTAGGAGCACCAGACTAGTCATTTTCTCGAAACCAACTTGTCATGTTGATCTACTCGAGACGCTCTTCACCCATGACCTTCGTGTCCCACTCAGACACTCCATTTTGTGCTTCATTTTCTTCGCACACTTTCAGGTCAATTTAGGCCAATTAATTATCTACCGTAAAACCTGATTATTTTCTAATTTAATTTCAGGATCCGACATCGACCCAACCTAGTCGACCCCAAATATGGATATGGCCCCACACGAAGCCTACTACCCACATAAAATTTGTGTCCCATTTATTAGAGTCCCCGTATGTTATTTATTTGCCCATGATTTTAAATACCCATTTTAATTCAATTTTTGCACCATGTCCATTTTGGCCCAACCCGGCTCCACTGAACCCAACCCCACTCTATGTTACCCCCCATCATGACTGCCCATACCCCCTACTGATAAATATCCCTCTCCTAAAATATCTTATTTTCCCTCTCCTTGTATATATATATACATATATATATCTATATATATATAATATATATATATATATATATTATATATATATTATATATATTATATACTTATATTTTAAATATCTCTCTCACCACATAACTTTCCCCCATCACCATCACACTTCCCCCCTACCCGTACAGGACAGACCCCACTTCCTCTTTCTACTTTCTTTCTCTCTCATATATCTCACACTCTCTCTCTCTTATATTATATATATGCATACATACATATCTCTCTCTTTCTCTCAACACACACACAATAATAACACTCTTTCTCCCTTCTCCATATTGCCGACACCCCCTCCTCCTTCTTCACGCCACCACACACCACCACCTCTCCCCTGGTCGGCCTCCTCCCCGACAACCTCTCCTCCTCCTATTCTTCACCTTCATCACCATTCACTACAACCATCACCACCACTTCAATCATCACACCATCCCGCCACCACCACTCTCTACACCTCCACCAAACCGCCGCCGTGCGCCACCACGTGGCCGGCAAGCCTTTCTCCACCGTGCCCTCATCGCGACAGTCCCCGCTGCCGCAGCGCTGTGACAACGCAGCAACAGCAGGCCGCACAATAATGGCTACAGTGGCGCACGCGGCAGCGGCCATTCCGGCAAACCGTGCGTTGCCGTGGCCGTCGCCGCCGCCGGACCCCTCCCTTAGCCGTACACGAGGCTGGGTGACCCCCCTGGGCGTTTGTCGTCCTCCACGATGCGAGAAACAGACGATTCGGGCATTTACGTCGAAATCCCGTCGACGCGTGCGGAGGAAAGTTTCAGAAATTGTGTTCCGGGACTGCGACTTCGCGCATATTTTATGGGAGATCCGACCATTGGATCGGCAAACTCCTTGATCCGCCTCAATCTCGGTATATAGCACTTCACGCTCCTCAATTTTTGTCCCGTTAATTTTGTCGTTTGATACCTCAAAACCGGCCACCAAGTTGACGTTTTAATTTGAACTGTTTTTGGACAGTTTTACGGAGCCAACTTTGCGGGTTCGTATCTTCATCGTTGCAGCTCCGGTTGGGCGCTACCGGTTCTGTGCACAGCTGGTATAACCCTCTTCCTTCCCCCCTTAGATTTTATTTCAGTTTGAGCTTGTTAGGTCGATCGAATTCGACGCCAAAGTTGGCCGTTCGAATTCTTAGTGTTGCACTTGTAAATTCCATTTTTGAACCCGGGACTCCGGATTCAATTTCTGACACCACCAGTAGACTCGTTGCATCGTTCTGGCATATTTTCATATAAAGTTTGCTTGATTTGGAGAACGTGGGCCCTGACATGCATTTCGGTGCAAAGCGGGTCCCACTTTTTGAGTCAACGGGTCATTTTGAGTTCGGCTCATCGGAATCCAATTTCGGATATACCGTTGAGTTCGTATCGTCATTTGGACTCGTTGACATATAATTTACTGAGTTTTGAGAACATTGGCTCCGACACGCTTTTCTGTGCAAATCGGAATTTCAATGTCCTAGTCAACGGACCAATTTGAGATCGGGTCAACGGAATCCAATTCTGGATATACCGTTGGGTTCGTATCGTCATTCTGGATTCGTGGATATATAATTTGTTAGATTTTGTGCACTTTTATTTTGGCACATTTTTGGGTGCAAAGTGTCCACACGGCGGACATCATTTTGGCCCAAAATTATCTTTTTGCCCCTGTGTCCAAATTGGACTTATGGACAGGCGATCCTAGCTGAATTGACCATTCTGGACACGTTGGTGATATTTATTTTATCATCCGACAACATCTGTAGGTTTTTACCCAATTATTAATATCCTTCTCTTTTGTGGTATTTTGAGATCCATCGATTCCAGTGATTTTACAACCACTGAAATTGAATGTGTTGATCCTGTAGATGTTTGTAGAGACTAGCTTTGACCCAGTTTGACCATGGTTGACTACTTTGACTGAACGTCGAAGTAGAGTCAACATTTGACCTAGGTTAGACTAGTTTTGACCTTGGTTGACCAGTTGACCAAAAGTCAATTGTAAGTCAACCCTTGACTTAGATTGACCTAGTTTGACTTAGTATGACTTGATTTTACTTCCACACCCTTATATTGATACAGTATTCCACCTATAGGTCCTCGAGGCACTGTTCTTGGACCAGTTGACATATTCTACCAGATCACAGCGAGTACATTCTCTGATAACTTATTCCCAATTTATGATAACTGTTATGATTCATGTACTTAGTGTTGATATGCTTATTCCTGACACATGGTTCTCACGGATTGGTATTCTTGGATCCCGACGAGAGATGTTTCTCCTTCTTAGGTTGGGGTGTATTGTGCAAGCTCCCTTGTAGCTCTTGCTCAATATATGGTCACTGATTCTAGAGAAGGTTCGCGACCTTCTCATTTGAATCCCGTGCAGTGCATGTCCTGTTTGGATCTATTCTACCAATTGGGGTAGGGGGTAGTAGCGTATGCCTGTGATCATATCTCCTTGCATTCTTGAACAGTGTGAGTCATATACCTCACTTATGACTTGCCAGGCCGGTTCTCGACAGGTATCCAAGCTGATCACAAGTTGAAACTGCTACTCACACACATTGGATATATGTCTTACCTTATTATTTGTGTACATACCATGATTCAGTTCTACTTTCTTGTTCTAGCTCTAGCTCTACAGCTTACCATGTCATGATACATATGTACACTCTATGATTCATTGTATATGCTCTATTTACAGCCTTATAGCTTTTATTCTATCTTGAGATCTGTTATGAGATATATTACTCGTTCCATCCTGACCGGATATGTTGACAAATTTTAGGAGTAGTTGTGCCCTCATTATTGGACTTCATGATGTTGCTAGCTGAGGTGGATCTCACTATTCTTCTATGGGAGTTGCCTGGTAGTTATCCTTAGTTAGTCTTGCTGTTCCTTCTTTATCTTTCATGTCTTATGATTATTGTAGATTCGAGTTGTTCTAGTGATATTGTTATTTATTCTTGTCTTATCTTTCTTAGTTTTCGTGATGTGACATGAGTACATTTCTAGTTATGGATTCTTAGATGTTGTAGTTAGTATAGTATACTTGACAGCGTTCTACCGCCGATACCGCGGTGTAGGCTGGGCGTGGCCCACGTATTCGTACCCGTATATCCGGGTGCGGGTCGTGACACATTTTTAGTGGTGGCCCATGCAGGTCAGTCTTTGCAATTAATGCGAAGTCGTGGTAGTACTTGAGCTTATCTGTACTACTGCGAGCCTGCCCTAGGATTATGTTGAGTAATAGAATAATTTAGGATTTTTGTACCCAGTCACATATTATGACTCTTGGTAGATTCCAGGGATGACCCCTGGGAATCTTGTTTCGAAGGCTTTCAAATCTTTTCCCACTTGTTTCCATTCGTCATGATTTCTGAAATATCTGTTCGTATCAAACTTTATTCCTTCTTGGGATGAGTTTGTGGACCCCAGAGGGTATAAGTTGGACTTGTATATCATCTAGGTTGGGGAGAGAATATGATTTATCAACCTCGTATCATGGTCGAGGTTTGTTTTAGATTATATTTCACCATTTTCTATCTTGACCTAGGTAGTTCACTTGGGACTTTCCCTGAGATTTTCCTCTGAACCCTATCTCGGAAGTTGTTTCCGTTGTTTTTATTAACTTACCCTTGACTTGCTGTTGAAATTTAAATCTTAATATTCGTTGTTGACCTTTGATTTTGTTTCGGATAATTCTTTTAAGAATTGAGTTAAGATATCCTGATAAACATATTTGGATGAGGACGATGAGAACAGTAAGTGTCTACTTTATTTTGGAGTTTAGAATTCATCGCAGTCATATTAGCTAGCGACAAGGACATGGAGCCTGATTTGGATATACTATCCTAGTTATGTCATTTAGATTCTCTGCAGCCATACCGGTTGGCGTGGTAAGGAATCTAGATGACATGATTATAGGGTGTATACCATAGTTATGGACTTTATTGTTTTTATTACCGCTATGCTTACTGTCGTGGCGAGAATTCTGGCAACATGATTTGGGATAGACGTGTATGGTTATCAGATCGTATCTTAAATTGATTCACTTGTTTTAACCTATTGGGCAAGAGCAGTTCTTACTATTACTTCTGTTTTCCCATTCTTCTCTTCCTCATCGCATGATGATTTCCTCATCTTGCCCTTACTCCCTCCGTCTTGATCAATTATGTCTTGATTCCACCAATTACCTATCTCGTATCTACTTCTGTCAGCCATACTTTAAAAACCTTGAAAATTTTAGAATTTTCATATCTTTTTATCTTGGAAGAAATCGAGGAAGTATCATAATCATCCGTCTCGGAGTAGACATTATTGGTAGTAGTCGAAGCATAGCGAGATGATTACCCGGGCTTCCTCCTACGATCCCATATTCAGGTTCTATGATAGCAGAAGCAATTCAATTCTACATCCTTGATTTGTTTATTATATTTTGATATCGTGAGATTGATCCTCTCTGCTTAACCAATCAATTTTGGTCGTCTTGTTTATCGTGCCAAAGAGTCTTGGTTGCTGACTAAACTCTAGAGGACTTCAAATTCCTTGTGACTTGGGTTCCTTCCTAAATTGTGCTTTTAGGACCTTGATTTCGAATTCATGATTTTATCGTCTTTTATAACTGAACTTGGATCTTGATCGTGCTTATGTGACCTATAATCCGATTTCTATCTCTCTTATTAAATATCTCTCAATCGTGCTATTCTCAAAATTTTCTCTCCATTTGCTTCTCTTAGCCCTGTTTTAGATCATGACTATCCAACTTTGATTTTCATGATATTGATAATCTTAACCCTCAAATCGTGCCAAGTGAACTTAGATTATTCCGATTTTAATCACGTTCGAACTTGGATCGTATTTCATGATTTTATTAGATACTCCTTAATCTTTGATCGGGCCTATAAGACCTTGACTTTGATTTTTTGTTGTGTCTGAAATTTTATCTCAACCATGCCAAACCTTATTTTGGTCATGGTTAGCTTTTCATCTTTGATCGACCTATGCGACTTTCGGGTTGAATTCCATCAACCTAAGTCCTACAAATCACCCCGTACTTGAACTTCATTATATCTTCGATTCTCCTAATCGTCTCTAAAATTGTGCCGCAATGACTTGGCTTATTTCTGAAATCATGCACATATAATTTTGTTCACATCATGATTCTATCGTGCCAAATCCCTCATCGTGCCTAAACAATTTTGCATCGATTATCTTAATTGTGCAAACTCGTCATTCTTGATCGTGCCTAAAATATTGCCTAAACCTTCTATCATATTTTAACCCCACTACCAACCTTTAATTTCGAGGACAAAATTTTTATAAGGTGGGTAGGATTGTAAGCCCCTGAAATTAGGGCTTATTACTTTATTTTTATTTTTAATAAATCAATTATTTTGAATAAATTTATTTTGATTATTATTTAATTTAATGCTCTTTACCGTGACTTGGAATTCTAGAGCATCAGGTTGCCAGTCTCTGGAAACTTCCTTCTTGGAGTTTGTAGTAGACGAGATTATTTTCATTTTGATATATCCTGTCCCACTTGAACTCGTTCCCTTGTGCTCTTTTTGCTTCACGCAAGTTCGGGTCAATATTAGACCATTTAATTATTAATTGAATTCCCTCTCTTTTCCTTGATCATCATATGCGCGTTACCATAACTTTTAATTTAGGAGCACCAGACTAGTCATTTTCTCGAAACCAACTTATCATGTTTGATCTACTCGAGACGCTCTTCACCCATGACCTTCGTGTCCCACTCAGACACTCCATTTTGTGCTTTATTTTCTTCGCACAACTTTCGGGTCAATTTAGGCCAATTAATTATCTACCGTAAAACCTGATTTATTTTCCAATTTAATTTCAGGACCCGACATCGACCCAACCTAGTCGATCCAAATATGGACATGGCCCACATGAGCCTACTACCCACATGAAACTTGTGTCCCTTTTATTAGAGTCCCCGCATGTTATTATTTGCCTATGATTTTAAATACCCATTTTAATTCAATTATTGTACCATGTCCATTTTGGCCCAACCCGGCTCCACTGAACCCAACCCCAGCTCCATGTTACCCCCATCATGACTGCCCATACCCCCCACTGATAAATATCCCTCTCCCTAAATATCTTATTTTCCCTCTCTTTGTATATACACACACACACACACACACACATATTATATTATATATATATATATATATATATATATATATATATATATATATATATATTATATATATAATATATATATATATATACTTATTTTAAATTCTCTCTCACCACATAACTTTCCCCCATCACCATCACAACTTCCTCCCTACCCGTACAGGACAGACCCCCACTTCCTCTCTCTACTTTCTTTCTTCTCTCAATAACCACACTCTCTCTCTCTTATATTATATATCTGCACACATACATCTCTCTCTCTTTCTCTCAACAAACACAATAATAACACTCTTTCTCTTCTCCATATGGCCGACACCCCCACCTCCTTCTTTACGCCACCATACACCACACCACTCTCCCCTAGTCGGCCTCCTCCCCGACAACGTTTCCTCCTCCTCCTTCCTATTCTTCATCTTCATCACCATTCACTACAACATCACCACCACTTCCATCATCACACCAATCCCGCCACCACCACTCTCTCTACACCTCCACCAACCGCCGCCGTGCGCACCACGTGGCCGGCAAGCCTTTCTCTCCGCCGTGCCCTCGTCGGCGACAGTCCCCGCCGCCGCAGTGCTGCGACAACTAAGCAGCAGCAGGCCGCGCAATAACGGCAGCAGTGGCGCGCGCTGCAGCGGCCATTCCGGCCAACCGCACGTCGTCGTGGCCGTCGCCGCCGTCGGCGACCCCTCCCCTAGCCTTGTGTAGGCTGGGAGACCCCCTGGGCGGTTGTCGTCCTCCACGACGCGAGAAATAGACGATTCGTGCATTTATGTCGAAATCCCGTCGACCGCGCGGAGGAAAGTTTTCAGAAATTGTATTTCGGGACAGTGATTTTGTGCATATTTTTTGGGAGATCTGACCGTTGGATCGGCGAACTCCTTGTACCATCTCAATCTCGGTATATAGCACTTCACTCCCCTCAATTTTCGTCCATTAATTTCGTCGTTTGATACCTCAAAACCGGCCACCAAGTTGACGTTTTAATTTGAACTATTTTTTGACAGTTTTGTGGAGCCAACTTCGCGGGTTCGTATCTTCGTCGTTGCAGCTCCGGTTGGTGCGTTACCAGTTTCGGTGCATAGCTGGTATAACCCTCTTCCTGCCCCCCTTTAGATTTCATTTCAGTTTGAGCTTGTTAGGTCGGTCGAATTCGACGCCAAAGTTGGCCATTCGAATTCTTAGTGTTGCCTTGTAAAATTCTATTTTTGAACTCGGGACTCCGGATTCAATTTCTGACACCACCAGTAGACTCGTGGTATCGTTCTGGCATGTTTTCATATAAAGTTTGCTTGATTTGGAGAACGTGGGCCCTGGCACGCATTTCGTGCAAAGCGGGTCCCACTTTCTGAGTCAACGGGTCATTTGAGTTCGGCTCATCGAATCCAATTTTGGATATACTGTTGAGTTCGTATCGTCATTCTGGACTCGTTGACATATAATTTGCTGAGTTTTGAGGACATTGGCTCTGACACGCTTTTCCGTACAAATCGGAATTTCAATGTCCTAGTCAACGGACCAATTTGAGATCGGGTCACGGAATCCAATTCTGGATATACCGTTGGGTTCGTATCGTCATTCTGGATTCGTGGACATATAATTTGTTAGATTTTGTGCACTTTTTTTTTGGCATATTTTTCGGTGCAAAGTGTGTCCAACGGCGGACATCATTTTGGCCCGAAATTACCTTTTTGCCCCTGTGTCCAAATTGGACTTATGGACAGGCGATCCTAGCTGAATTGACCATTCTGGACACGTTGGTGATATTTATTTTATCATCCGACAATATCTGTAGGTTTTTACCCTATTATTATAATCCTTCTCTTTTGTGGTATTTTGAGATCCATCGATTCCAGTGATTTCACAACCACTGAAATTGAATGTGTTGATCCTGTAGATGTTTGTAGAGACTAGATTTGACCCAGTTTGACCATGGTTGACTACTTTTGACTGAACGTCGAAGTAGAGTCAACATTTGACCTAGGTTAGACTGGTTTTGACCTTGTTGACCAGTTGACCAAAAGTCAACTGTAAGTCAACCCTTGACTTAGATTGACCTAGTTTGACTTAGTATGACTTGATTTTACTTCCACACCCTTATATTGATACAGTATTCCACCTATAGGTCCTCGAGGCACTGTTTTTGGACCAGTTTGACATATCTACCAGATCACAGCGAGTACATTCTCTGATAACTTATTCCCAATTTATGATAACTGTTATGATTCATGTACTTAGTGTTGATATGCTTATTCCTGACACATGGTTCTCACGGATTGGTATTCTTGGATCGCGACGAGAGATGTTTCTCCTTCTTAGATTGGGATGTATTGTGCAAGCTCCCTTGTAGCTCTTGCTCAATATATGGTCATTGATTCTAGAGAAGGTTCGCGACCTTCTCATTAGAATCTCGTGCAGTGACCTGTCCTGTTTGGATCCATTCTACCAGTTGGGGAGGGGGAGTAGTAGCGTATGCCTGTGATCATATCCCCATGCATTCTTGAACAGTGTGAGTCATATACCGCACTTATGACTTGCCAGGCCGGTTCTCGACAGGTACCCAAGCCGATCACAAGTTGAAACTGCTACTCACACACATTGGATATATGGCTTACCTTGATTTGTGTACATACCATGATTCAGTTCTACTTTCTTGTTCTAGCTCTAGCTCTACAGCTTACCATGCCATGATACATATATGTACACTCCATGATTCATTGTATATGCTCTATTTACAGCCTTATAGCTTTTATTCTATCTTGAGATCTGTTATGAGATATATGTACTCGTTCCATCCTGACCGGATATGTTGACAAATTTTAGGAGTAGTTGTGCCCTCATTATTGGACTTCATGATGTTGCTAGCTGAGGTGGATCTCACTATTCTTCTATGGAAGTTGCCTGGTAGTTATCCTTAGTTAGTCTTGTTGTTCCTTCTTTATCTTTCATGTCTTATGATTATTGTAGATTCTAGTTGTTCTAGTGATATTGTTATTTATTCTTGTCTTATCTTTCTTAGTTTTCGTGATGTGACATGAGTACATTTCTAGTTATGGATTCTTAGATGTTGTAGTTAGTATAGTATACTTGACAGCGTTCTACCGTCGATACCGCGACGTAGGCTGGGCGTGGCCCACGTATTCGTACCCGTATATCCGGGTGCGGATCGTGACAACGCGAATCGAAGCGCCCTCCTTTTGCCTATAAGTAGGAACGTGTTCAGTTGGAGAGACTTCTTTACTCTCTTTCTCCTTCTACTCTTGCTGCCCTAATCTTCTTCCTTTGTCTTCTTCTCCGATCGTCGGATGATAATGGCCCCCAAGTCTTCCAAGGCTGCCTCTGCTGCTGCGAAGGACAAGAAAGCGGCTTCCTCTTCGACTGTCGTGCCCCCCGTTCGTCCTGACATTTATTCTATCATCGAGGGTAAGGACTACGTAGAAGATTGAATGATTCGAAAACGCTAACAAGGACGACTCTGTTGCATACTTTATGCACAAGTCTTTAATGTGTCTCTCTTGTCTTCATCAGAGTATTCTCAAACTATATGGTCCATATGCATATCCCATGAACGAGCCGTATGGGGGCATACACCATGTCCAAGCCGCATGGGAGTTGTCTAGTAGGCTGTATGCATAATGACCCATCAAACATAGCCGCATGGACTCTTTTGAATGTCTTCTGACTGTTTATTTCCTTTTGTTCTTGGTTCTTGTAGTATCTCCAGCGGAGGCCGGAATCATTTTGAAGGAAGAGCCGCTGCCTCCTTTCATCAAACAGGGGTTATCACCCGTTAAGGAGGAGGTGATACCGACAGAAGAGCCGGCGCCTGAAAGGGAAGTAAGCCTTCCAACTGCTAAAAAGGAGGAGTTACAGTCCGAGGGTGGTAGTGTTGGGAATTCTGACTCTCCTGCTCTGGATGAGGATCTCTCTCAACTGCATCCTTCATATGCAAAGTGGTTGAGGGAATGGTATATGCGCCCCCGCAACTAGGATTCAGGGGCTCTCGTAGATGTCTGTCTTTTGTCTTTAATTTTTAGCTGTAGTTTGTGTCTCATTTTTCTTTCCTTCTTGTCTGCATGAACAACTTCTTTGACTGTCTTGTGTGGATGTAACCGTTTTTTGAATGAATGGAATATATATTTGCTTCACTCTTTTGCTTTGTAATAGTTATCTTGCTGGGAGATTTTGTGTGGACCTATTGTCCCTAGCGTACCTCGATTTTGGATACGGACAATAAGTTGAAAGTGAACCGACATACTTATTCAGAGGTAATGAGGACATGGCAAGCATGAGGGTTTCCTTCGACGGAGCCTTCCTACTCAGAGGTAATGAGAACATGGTAGGAGTGGGCTCCAGGAAAGGGGGTACGTAGAACGACTCAGACGTAATGAGGACATGGAAGTTCTATGTAGAGGGGTGATTTGTTTTTGGCAGAAGTGAGACGACTCAGAGGTAACATCGACATGGTCGTTTCGAAAATTTGTGGATCCATTACCCTTTTGTGCAGTGGGAGTGCGGGTAGTGGATCATGAGGAATGAGCTCTTTCAGGACGAAAATTCAGAGGTATGGTTATACATGACTTTTACCCTAAAAGAGTGACCGGGATGTAAGTTCAGGGGTACCAGTGGGTACATAACTCGACAATCCAGGAATTTTGGAATCACAGTGTAAGTTCAGAGGTACTAGAGGGTACATAACTCAATAATCTGGGATTTGGAGAATATGAGTTCAGCGGTACGGGAGGGTACATAACTCGATAATTTGGAATATTTGGAGAATGTGAGTTCAGCGGTACCGGAGGGTACATACCTCGATAATCTGGGATATTTGGAGAATGTGAGTTTAGCGGTACCGGAGGGTACGTGACTCGATAATTTTTGTGAATATGAGTTCAGCGGTACCAGCGGGTACATAACTCGAAAATCTGGAATTTTTTGAATATGAGTTCAGCGGTACCAGCGGGTACATAACTCGAGAATCTAGAATTTTGTGAATATGAGTTCAGCGGTACCAGCGGGTACATGACTCTAGAATCTGGAATTTTATGAATATGAGTTAAGCGGTACCAGCGGGTACAAGACTCGATGATCTGGAAAGTGTCGTTTAGACATAATATTTCTTCAGAAACTTGTCGTTGACGGGCAACATGAGCAAGTCTCCATTTTATTTTGCGAGGCGGTAAGCTCCGTTGGAGAATACGGCCTCAATGATAAACGAACCTTCCCATTTCGGCTGGAACTTGCCGGCGGTCTTGTGAGTCATAACCATCGGCCTCCGAATTGTCAGAACGAGATCGCCCACTTGGAATTTTCTGATTTTAACCTTCTTGTTGAAGGCTCCGGAGATGCGTGCTTGGTATAGCTCGATTCGTTGCTGAGCCAAGAGGCGCCCTTCATCTAAGGCTTCCAACTCTTGTAGCCGGCGACGGTAGTTATCGTCCGTCGTTAATTGGTAAGTAAGGGCGACACGGAGTGAGGGTATTTGAGTCTCCAACGGAAGGACTGCCTCACTCCCATACACCAGGGAAAATAGCATATTTCCAGTGGCTGTTCGGCCGTAGTACGGTACGCCCATAAGAATTCACCAAGCTTCTTGTTCCAGTTGTGTTTATTGGAAGACACGAACTTCTTGAGAAGTTTTATGATTGTTTTGTTGAATGCTTCTGCCAACCCATTCACTGCCGGATTGTATGGTGTTGAAGCAATATTCTGGATGCGATGCTTGTCGCAGAACCAATAGA
This sequence comes from Iris pallida, assembly GCA_029216955.1. NCBI lineage: Eukaryota > Viridiplantae > Streptophyta > Magnoliopsida > Asparagales > Iridaceae > Iris > Iris pallida. The sequence goes on along the minus strand of JANAVB010000611.1, from coordinate 24,720 downwards.
AGACATGGCTTACAAACTGCGGAGCATTATCGTGGATGATCCTTCGGGGCAGTCCAAAGCGATAGATGACGTGATGCTTGAGGAAGCTGATCACGTTTGAAGTCTTTACTTCTGTGAGCAGAACAGCTTCCGCCTATTTGGAGAAATAATCTGTAATGGCGAGTATGAAGCGATGTCCTCGGGAAGAAGGTGGAGCGATCGGACCGATGATATCCATTCTCCATGCTTCGAATGGCCAGGATGCCACTGTCGGATGTTGAAACTCGGATGGCTGGTGGATAAAGTCCGCATGGGACTTGACAGGCTTTGTATTTTCTTACATAGTCTATCGTATCTGCTACCATCGTGGGCCAGTAGTAGCCCATTCGGCGAAGACGATCTTGTAATTTAGGGCCAGGCTGATGGGCCTCGCAGACACCGTCATGAACTTCGCGTATGGCTTCTTTGGCTTCTGTGCTTGACAGGCATCGAAGCAGTAATCCATCGTAGGATCGGCGATACAGCATTTTCGTCTCTGTATCGTAGAAGAATCTAAGAGAACGCCTTCTGATGGAAGTGGCTTCCTTTGGGTTCTCGGGCAGGATGTCGTAGACTACAAAGTCTATGAATGGTTGTCTCCAGTCTGGCGCTTCGTCGATCGTCTGAGCGGAATAACTCGCCACGTATTGAACGTTGTTCTTTGGGCAGACCAGTTCGTGGCCTATCACGTCAACCGAATGGTGAGTATGATTTGGCACTGCTAGGGAAGCGGCAAGGCCTGCTAGGGCATCGGCTTCGATATTTTGGAGTCTGGGAACGTGCTCGATGAAGAATCCCTCAAATGACGAAATAATGTTGATCGCTATTTGGTGATAGGGGATCATGTCTTCATGGAGGACTTCGTATGAACCCTGGATCTGATTGACGATTAACTGCGAATCGCCGTATGCTTCAAGATATTCTACCCCCAGCTCTCTTGCAAGTTGGAGACCAATGACCAAAGCGTTGTACTTGACCACATTGTTAGAGCAGGGTTCCGTGAGGGAGTAAGTGCCATTGATCACCAACCCGAAAGGAGAAACCAGCACCACCCCGACTCCGACGATAATGTTGCCCTTAGGTCCGGTCCTTGAGGCGCCGTTGAAGAACATTCGCCATATATCATCGTGAGAGGTTGCATGAGAGTTGGCGACCTCATCTCGGATTCCTTCATATATTCTGGATGACTCCGAGCCTGGGTGGGCTGCTAAAAAGTCTGCCAGAGCTTGACCTTTAACAGCCTTTTGCGGGATAAAGATCATATGATAAGGAGACAGCAATATTGCCCATGTGGCGAAACGGGAGCTGAGTGCCCCTGGTTTAGTCATGAGAACCCAGAGAGGGTTGACTCGTGAGATCACATGTATGGTTTATCCTGTGACATAGTGCCGCATCTTTTGAATGGCGAACACCAAGGTGAGGCATTCCTTCTCCACGGCGGTGTATCGGTGCTCTGGCCAATCATCATTCGGCTGAGGTAATATATAGCTTGTTCATGGTCCGCATCGTTGTTTTGTGCCAGCAGAGCGCCAAGAGAATGCTCCATTGTTCGTACATATAGCAAGAACGGTTTCCCAGCAATAGGGGCCACCAGGACTTGAGGGTTCGATAAATATTCTTTGATGTTGTCGAAGGCACGTTGGCACTCTTCATCCCATACGAACGAGATGCCTTTCTTCATGAGATGGGTGAATGTCCGACATCGCCCGGAGAGGTTAGAAATGAACCTCCTGGTGTAAGCTAGCCTCCCTTGAAGGCCTCTGAGTTTGCAGAGATTTTTTGGAGGACCCATCTCCGTAATTGCCTTCGTCTTCTCTGGATCGACATGAATTCCCTAGGCTGTAATAATAAAACCTAGGAATTTTCCGTTGGATATGCCCAAGAAGGATTTTGTGGGATTCATCTTCAGGTTGTGTGCTCGCATCAGGTCGAATACCGTCCTCAGATCCTGCAGATGGTCTTCCTTATTGCGACTCTTGACGGCGATGTCATCAACATATCACTCCACAGTCTTGCGTAAGTGGTCTCTGAAGATGTTACTCATGGCTCTTTGATATGTGGCGCCCTCATTTTTTAAGCTGAACGGCATGACTGTGTAGCAGTATGTGCCGCTTGGTGTTCTGAATGATGTATGCTTTTCATCGTCAGGAGAAATCTTGATTTGGTTGTACCTCGAGAAGCCATCCATGAATGACATGCGTTCGAAGCCGCATGTGTTGTCGATCATGATGTCTGTGATAGGGAGACGGAATTCGTCTTCGGGACATGCCTCGTTCAGATTGAGGAAGTCGATGCAGATTCGAATCTTCCTATTCTTTTTGAGGACTGGTACTATGTTGGCGACCCAGTCTGGATGTTGTTCTTCACGAATGAAGCCGCTGGCTATCAGTTTGTTGACTTCGGATTCAATCGCATCCATGATGCCCGGGCGAAAGTGCCGCTGTTGTTGTTTGACCGGCTTTGCATCTGGCCGAATGTTGAGTTTGTGAAGGGCAACTTCAGGGTTTAGTCCTGGAATGTCTTCGTAGCTCCATGCGAACACATCAATATATTCTTTGACAAGTTCCAGCAGCGATTCTCGCTCTTCGTCTGTTAGGCTTTTACTGACGAAGATTGGTTTTGGAGAGGATTCGCTGCCGAGGTCGACCTGTATAACCTCATCTTCAGTAGGAGGTTCTCTCTGTTCGAACCGCTTTTACCATTGTACATCCAGCAGTTGGTCCCACGGCTCTAACTCGAGGATTTCAGGAATGTCTTCATCTTCTTCGTAAGCGTCGGCGAATGCCATATTGACTGACAGGACTTGTCTGAATACGTCTCCGATGCTGGCATCCGAATCAGAAGTTGGTGATCCAGTTGAATGTGAATGCCAGTCGCATTCCTCATCTGAACTTTCATGAGTCGTTGTGGGCGTGACATACCCTAATCCACATCAGGTCTTGCTGTAGTAGTCCCGTGGTTTGCCAGTCGGGACTGGCAGCGTTAAAGGTAATCGTCGACCGGTACCGTAGTTCAAGCCTGGCGTATTCTCCAGATCATACTCCTGTTTTTGCATGAGATATTTGGATTGGGGGCTATACAGATAAAGAGGCAGTCTCCCGACATCCGATTCGAGATTGACCTTATCTATGGTGAAGGGCTACGGGTCGTCCTTCCGGCCGAAGATAATTGGATGGTCTCCTCCCTCGATTATGCGGTAAGCGTCTTCCACTGGAGTAAGCTGGTTTGCAGTGTAAACATTTGCCACCTGTGTGTGTAGGTGAGTACCTATACTGTGTTCCATAGCATACATTATACAAAGTTTATTAAGCTCGAGGTAGTTCAAAGATAGCCCTTTATTGATGAAGTAAGGTATCTTTTCAAGCGGTATTACATCATCTACGGAGGGAACATCAGTGTGGGCAGCCATATACTTGGCCAGTTCCGGTTCTTCTTCGGTCACCCCCTGTATAAATAAAGACTGAGAGGATGACCTAGGCAGCTTGATCGTCAGAGGTTCTGTTGGTGGAGCCGACCGTGGAGTTGTTGGCAAACTAGCGACCCCCAGTTTGGTACTTGATGCTGGGTGGGGAGTTGTCAGCTCGCTAGAAGCCCCAAACTTTGCATCGGGGTGACAATTCTTCTTAGGAAGACGTATCGTCATTGGCTTGTCAGAGGGATTGAGCTTCTCTATTTCTGGCTGGCCGACTCTTGGTAGTCTGATCGTCAGTGGCTCCATCGTAGGTCACGACGCTTGGCCGAACTTTGGCAACCGGATTATCATTTGCCCTTCTTGTGCCGAGAGGCTGATTGTATCCTTACGCAGAGCGGCCGTAAGGGGTACGGATTTGCTAGGTTTGCGAGCTTTGAGGTGGATTGTCAGAGGTTTTTCAGTTTGAGCTTGTACATCTTCATCCAGGTGCTTCTTAGACTTCTCGTATAGGCAGGAATCCGAGTAGTAGGATTCGACCCCTTTGAAAGGTCGATGTCGAAAAATTTTGTCCTTACGAAGCCATGTTTTTCGACATACTTAAAGCATTGGTGGAGTATGGAAGGCACGATCATATAATCGTGTATCCAAGGGTGCCCCAAGAGGATGTTGTAAGAAGTGTCCGCATCTGTGACGTAGCAGGTTACTTCTGACTGAAGATCGCCAATTTGGCACTTCAAGTGAATCTTCTCAATTGGGTAGCTCCTGCCCGAATTGAAACCGCTGATGGTGGTGCTTGTTGGTGTTAGGCGATGCATAGGAATGTGGAGATGATGCAACAGACCCTTCGGGATGATGCTTATGGAAGAGCCAGGATCAATGTGCATCCGGTCCACCTTTACGTCCCCGATGTATCCGGTGTAGTATAACGGACGATCGTACAGATTGGTTTTGATGAGCATATCCTGCGGAGTGAAGACAATATTGGGCATCGCCCCTGTGCAAGCGATGTCTTGGAGATTTTTAGGCAGACTCTCTCCTGTGAGGTTGACCTGAGCCAGATAGGCGTCGGCATTCTGGAGTGCATCGCTCAAAGCCACACGGACATCCTTTGAGAGTCTCAGGAGCTCGTATAACGATAATTTGGCCGTTGTGTTGGCTAATTGCGCCAAGATGTCGAAGTTGTAGGGCCTCTCCAGCCCCTGAGGTGCATATTTTCGGAGGGATTTGTCAAAGCGAGTCTCCTTCGGTCTAGGCTTGTCGATCGTCGGAGGCTGAGACAGTCCCGGAGTGTCAGCAGTAGCTGGCTGATGATCTTCAGTCGAGTTATCAGCCACAGGTTGGGATTGTACCCCAGATTGGGTAACGACAGCCGTGACTTCTTCGATATCTGTCAAGATTGTGTGGCATGATTTGACTTTTCCACTCTTCTTCTTGCGAATGGAAGGTGGTATGGACTGAGTCACCTCAAGTACCAGGTCCGGATGGACCCACATGATCTCTTCCCGTGATGTGGTGAGGGGCACTAGACCAACAGCCTGATCCCGAGGAGGTGGAAGATTAGCAATATCCATCGTCGCCAGAGGGACGGGTACCATGCCGTCTTGAGTCTCCGTTGGAGGAAAGCTGCCAAACTGTACGGATACCATATTGGCTGCCACGGTTACCTCCTCGAAATCGATCGCCAGAGCGTTCGAATCGCCAAGATTTTGGATGTATCGTTTCAGTTGGTAGCAGTCGTGTGTAGCATGGTGGACGTAGCGGTGGTAATGGCAGTACTTTGGGCTCTCCATTTCTGTCGGCCGAGGCTCTCGTCGTGGTGGAGGAAGCTGAATTCTGTCTCCTTGTATGAGCATGTCCAAGATGGGTTTGACGTGGCTGTCTTCGAAGGAGTAGGTTATTTGCGGCCATTGTTTGTCTGCCGATTTTGACTCAAGTTTCTGGGCCGTGTCGGCCACCATAGCCTGCTTGCCCCTGTTGTCCCGATTGTTGGAGGGGCTACCCCCATTGTCGTTGTCGGTATTAGGACGCTTGTCCTTGTTCTCTTCCTCCAAGATGTGCAATCCCAGTTGGCGAGCCTTCTTCAACCGTTCTTCGGCGCTAGTGGCACTGATGATAAACGTCTTCTAGTCCTTAAATTGACTTTCGCTCATCCAGAGACTGATTGTTGGGAGCAATCTCTTGGCAAATTTCAATCAAGGAGGAATCCGAATTACCCGACGGCAACTTCATTACGGTTGGCGAAACCGCTCAATATAGTTCCTTGTCAGCTCCTTTTCCCCTTGGACGACGTCCATGAGGGTGGATATTGTGACGTCCTGTCCTACTTCGTAGAATCTCTCCAAGAATATACGCTTGAAGCTGGCGAAGGAGTGTATGCAGTTGTCTGACAGGTTACGGTACCAGTCGAAGGCGACCCCTTCCAATGCCCCGATAAATAATCGCGTGAGGATGGCATCGTCATGGGGCAGATGGTCGGTAGTGACCTCGAAGTAAGTGATGTATTGACTCGCGGAGGTCTTACCATCATAGGGATTGATATTGAACGGCTTATATCTTGGTGGAAAGGGGACATCCCTCCATGCTGGAGGGTATGGTTGCCGTATTCTGAGGTCTTGAGAGTTTTCTCGGGCATGAAACATGGCTCGGAGCTCCTGGACCTCTTTTCTTGCTTTCCTGGCATCATCTGCAGCAGTGGGAGCCGTCATTTCAGGAGGATTATTGCCCGGGTTCCGTGCCGCTAAATTTGCGTCCGCATTGACCGCGGGACCCGCGCTTGATTGGCCAGGCGTCCCTCCTTGCAGAGTTGGAAGAGCCACTTTGATCTCGTCTACAGACTTGACCAAGGCATGCAGTATGGCCTCCAGAGTGTCGATGCATTGGCGATCACTTGAACCACCTTGATTGCAGTTCGTCATGAATACCGTCCTTACATGAGGAAAGATGGAAGGAACGGTGGAGGACGTGCCCTCCGAGTCATACCCCTGTATCGAAAAGTCATCAGGGTATGTAGGAATGTTCTCCTCTGGTTCGGACTCAGAAGGAATAGTACCCCCAGCTTCAGAGCTTGCTTCATCTTGAAAATCGTGGACGTCCTCGGGGACGTCGGCTTCTGCTGCATCTGATGGGAGAGTTGTTTCCCCGGGCTCGTCTTCTTGGAGCATCGGATTATCGTGGATGTTCGGGGGAGTGCTACCCTTAGTTCCAGCGACCCCCAGTGGTGTGGATGATGAATCACCCAATATAGCAGATTTTGTCTTCGAATGGGTTCCTTGGAAAACTCCGGTGGAGGATAACCGTTTAGATGACAGTTTCTTAGTCGCAGTGGTTGAAATCTTCGGGGTGGAAACGTTTATCTTCTTCCCTCTCCCATCAGCGGGAATTTTCTGAGTAGAGTTGCAGGAGACAACAGGAGGCGCCTCGTCCTCTGAGCTTGGTCGTTGCAGTCTTTGGAAGACAGATCGCCGGTCTTCTTGTACTGTTGCGTTGTTGCAACAGCAGTTGACAATGATTTGGGTGCATTGACGTCCGTGGGAAGAGTCTTTACACACCGAGACCTCTTCCCTTTCCTTGCGTTTGTGGAGGATAACCTTACGCAAGTCTGATGGGTCTGGAACGACCATGTTTGCTCCCTTAGTTTTTGGAAACTTTTGGGAACCGCTCTGTCCGTTTGCCGCCGGGGGCGGGACTCGAGTGGTTCTGTACAAATTTCTATCAGAGGCCCGCATAATGGTATGTGGAGCGCTCGGATAGTCAGAGGTTGGAAAAGTCGACTGAGCCCGCCAAGCTCGCGCTGCCCTTGACTTTTTCACTCTAGCGCTTGAAGGCGCATAGTAGGAAGAGTCAAAGTGATGCTGCAGAGAGTCAGACATATTCTTTTGGTCACATGAGAGATCAGGACCATAGGAGAGGCGATCGAAGACTGAGCCTGAGCTGCATGGAGCAGGCAGTATACGGCTGGAGTCAATAGTCTTCATGCGGCAGGCAGTTGTGGCCGCATAGGCTTTCTTCATGCGGGTAGAAGTCTCAGCCGCATGAATTTTCTCCATGCGGCTGGAAGGTCTGCCCGCATAGATATTCTTCATGCAGCTGGCAGTTTCGGCCACGTGAGTATTATGCATGCGGCTGGCAGTCTTGGCTGCATGAGTGTTCGGCTTCTTCCTGGAGTACATAGAATCACTCTTTGTCCCTGCAAGTCCAGCATCGTAGTGCTTTCCTCTGTCGGACTTGGGGACATCAGAGTCATCTATGGCTTGAAGTGGAGCCGCATGAGAATCGCCTTCGCCGTCTTGGGTAATAGAGAGTACTCCGTCCAGGGCTTGGGGAGGAGCAAATGATTTTGACCTCCACTCCCTGTGAGCCTTCTTTGTGCGGGTTTACTTCTGGACCGGGCCAGCACTCCCGTCGGAGAGCATTTCTTCAAATACCTGTTGGTCGAAGCGGACGACCATCTTCTGTTGCGTGGAGCCAAGCTTGGCTGCATCCGATTGCGTCACCAACTCCTTAGCCGTGGAGAAGTTTGGCCCCAGCAGAGTCGCCATCGTGTTTGCCATGAAATATAAAAGGACATAACAATTATCGGAGGACTGGACTTTTACTTCACAATACAAACTCGCTTGTACAAAGAAAGCCTAGGGACGAAAACCTAGGTACAACAATCTAAGTAAAATTGTTTATTTTAGATTCTGGGGGTGACGGTAGAGGCTCGGGAAAGCGATGGCAGCTCTGCCTTACTCCTTGGACGATCGGATGCAGCCTTGGCTCCGGGGAAGATCTGCTTGGCGTTAATGAAGAAACGATCTCTTTGCTCTCTCTCTTTTTCTCTCCAAGTGTTCTGGTGCTCTTCTCCTAAAAAAAGGTCCTCTTCGCAAGGGAATGGCACATTGCTGTTTATAGGAGTGGGATGCAATCATTAGGGTTTGCAATGATTTCCCCTTGATATGTCGGCGGTTAAGGACCAATTAATCTGGGCCTTTCATTCTGATTGTAGCAAATCTAGGTAATTAATGTAGATTGCATCAAATCACTGTGGGCAATTAATGTTGATTGTCATGAATATTCGCGACTTGTGATGGATTGCCACGTGTCCAATTTGCTCGATTTAACTTGATCTGGGCAATGATTGCAACCAATCTGATTTAGGATTTGTTAGCACCCATAATTCCAGGAAGATAAGACGGCCACGTGTCTCAATCGTCGTGATAAGCGCCATGTGTCCTCTATTGGATCATCTTGGCAGAGCCATATATGAGTGGGCCGCATGAGGATGAATGGCCGCATGAAGATGGACAGCCGCATGGGGATGAACAGCCGCATAAAGATGGGTAGCCGCATGAGGATAGGCAGTCGCATGTTGACGGGCGGCCATATAAAGGATGCAGCCGCATGAAGATGGGCAGCCGCATGAAGGGGTACAGCCGCATGAAGATGGGTGGCCGTATGAAGTGGGCGGCCGCATAAAGTGAGCGGCCGCATAAATACAGCAGCCGCATGCCTTGGGACTCGGTGGATTCTGGCAGCTATGAAAAGATCTTCTCCTCTTCCCTAGAAACACGCCATTATGTCAGTCATTATTGCGCCTTTATGTCAGAGCTGTCATTTGTCAGAGCTGTCAGTCATCAGGGCATTAAATACAACCAAAAATGAAGGGGGAAGCTGTTTGAAGGCCACGTGGCTCTGGGTTTATCCGAGCCACATAGACGCGTGAGCCGCATGGACCCCTGAGCCGTATGGAGATCTTTGGCCGCATAGACCTTTCTTTATTCTTTTCCATGCTTTATAGCCACCATCTCATTTAACGAAACAGGCGACTGATCTGCCCCAGCATCTTCCACCGAAAAGGAAAAGTTATCTGCATCACGCTCATCATCCTCATCATCCGTAGTGGTGGAGTCTGAGTCTGGCACTTCGACTCTATTCTTCTTTTTCTTACTCATCTTGGCCCCTTGGGGCTTCTCATCCAAGCCAGTACCAACAATAAAACTGGTACCCGGGCTAAAACCGATGGAGAGCTTGTTTGCCATGACATGGTACAAGGCCGCCATATACAAAATATCTACCGATGCTTCAATAGCAGGAACCGAGAAAGTGGCACGGGTATGGAATGTATCATAGTAATGCCACGCCCTGATGCCGTCAAGGAGGCTACCATCAAAACCCAGACAAGAGCTGGGACTGTCCAGGAAAAGTTGGCTGTATCCAAACTGACAAGCAAACCTGCTGGGCAGGTAAGGTTCCAGGAAGACAGCATTATGGATGCGGTATACCAGGTGAGCGGGGCGGATGTTACGCAGCCACAGAAGCATCTGGCCGTCCAGAAGCTGAGGGGGCCCAATACCATCGAGATGTACATCCGTTATTTCCTCAGTAGTAAAACGAGGGACAGATACAAAAAAGTTGTACATATCTGCTCTCGCCAGCACCATCCAGCAGGCGCGCATGGTCTCGTACTCCCAAGTCTCATTGCGATAACGGAAGATAAAAGCGTCGTCGTCAGTTACGCCATCTTCAGAGCCCGGTCTCATCAAAGACGGACAGTGCATCAGCAGCCACCCCATCAGATAATGATTGGGCAGCTCAGTCCGTTCAAAGGCTTTGGTCACATCACGGGTGATGACCTTGGATGTAAAAGTGCGGAGGCCACTGTGTATGCTGCACACCATGGCCGGGAGGAGAGCTAGTTTGACTTCCAAAACTAGCTTCACAGCCGGGAGGATAAAATTACGACTGATCCTCTCAATAGAACCTGCTCCTCCCGAGACTACGCAATTCCGCAGCCAAACTATCAAGAATCCCGCCAAGAGCGCCTTCTCTGATAGCTCTTGAGTATCCTGATAAAAATAACCAAAAGAGTCGGTTTGACTCCCAAATCTGTCACTAGTGGCGGCTACCCTCTTAGCCGACGACACTAAGGCCTGAACCGCCTCTCGGGATTGAGGACATCGGGAAGTAACTCGACCAGAGGCACCCATCGGGAAGAGATAGCGTACCCAATCCTTAGTGTGGGGAGCATTTCTTTCCGAGCTGCTGTCCTTCTTGGCTATCTGCTGACATATGCTATAGTGGCACAATATATCTTGATAAATAGCCACAAAACCTGGATACCGTTCCTCCAACTCCTCAAACTCCTCATTTGTAGGAGTGTACGCCTCAAAAGCTTCATCCCCCCAAGGAAGCTTGGAAACCGCGTACATTTCATGGAGTGCAAGCCCCATCTCCCCTACAGGTGTATAGAAGGTTCCCGTACAACGGTTATACATCTCCAGCAGAGCTATAAATAATCTCTTGTTTATGGGCAAGCCATGGCTGGTGCCTCGAATAGCATGATAAAGACCAATCTCACACATAAAGGCCTCATACTTTTGCGAGATCTACATAGACAGATTGATCAATGAGGGAATGGGGTGTATCCAACTCGGGAGCGTCAACCGACCAATAGGATATGAGCCCTTCCAAGCAAGTTGGTTCAGGAAAGTGTCGGCTGCAGAAAACGTAAAATTGGGACCCGACACATTCAAGAAAGTACCCGGGGCCAATCCTATTACATAGCGGCTGGCATGCACCTTGCCCGCACATACTGACTTCATGTTGTTGTTATAATGGATGTCTCCCACAAACATCCCATTTCGGGTAGGAGTCAAAGACTCTTCCATCTTCCGGTCAAGTAGGAGCATATTAAACCAAGATAGTAGAAAGTGACGCTCCATTTGGGGGATGCGGATCGCCATCCCGTTAGAAATAAAGCTCCAGTTCTCTGACACATCCAGAACTTGACTATTCTTCACAGTCAAGGCGTCTCCGAAGAAGAACGCAGGCTTCAGGTATTCCCTTTCTAATTTCCCCGAGTTCATCATAGCGCAGAGAAAATAGAAAGGCTGGTTCCTGAGGGCATTCAATATCGCCGGAGGCTCGTCACTAGGTAACTGGTCCGCCACATACCGAACTATATGGTCATGCCTATAGCCCAAAGCGGCTTGGGCACGACCCACCAGGGGTTCTCCAGCAGCATTAACTGGCAAATTCACTGAGAAGAAAACAAAAGAAATAAGTTAAAAAGATGGCCAAGGAAAACTGACTAGTACCCTCAAGCCTATGCGGCTCGGATTCAATGGAGCCTCAAGCGGCCCAACTCAGAAAAAAGCTTATGCGGCTCCGACTAGGGAAAGCTCATGCTGCAGTGACTAAATAAAGTTATGTGGCTCCGTTCAAACGTAGTCTGATGCGACAGAGTTCAGATAAGTTTAAGAGGCCCATAGGACAAAACAAGTTCAGGCAAACCTATGCGATCCAGACCAAATGCGCTTATGCGGCTCAATGCAGATAAGTTCATGCAGTCCAGTTCGAATATGCTTATGCGGTCCAAATCAAGTGAGCTTATGCTGAGCTTATGCGGCCCCGTTAGAGAAGTACTTATGTGGCCACAACAACAAATCTCATGCGGCTCAGACATGGAACATACCCCATGCGGCTCGAGACGTGCATGCGTCACACATGAAGATGAAGGCTCGCGCATAAAATATGCGACGTGGCCATGACAGTTAGGGTTCCAAATTCACGTAAAAGTCCTTACCAGCGATGGCGGGGTGGACGTCGGGGTGAACTACGGGCACGTCAGCTGGCGGAGGAGTTGCCACAGTCGTCGCAGCAGAAGCAGCTTTCTTACCCTTCGCCGCCGACGAAGATGCTGCCTTCTTACCCTTCGCCGCAACAGTCTTCTTGGGAGCCATTACTATGATCAGAGAAGGAGGACGAAGACAAGAGAGCTAGAGCAAGAGCAGAAAGTAAAGAAAGTCTTCTTTCCAAACACTCTGCTATTTATATGCAGAACCTCCAATAGACCGACGCATCGACCCATATGCAGTATAACCGACTCTTTGGTTATCAAGACAATCTAATTATTTATGGCTAAACTCTTGAGATCCTGTCCCAAAAAGTGGCCTTAAATCTGACAGCAAATCAAAGGCAATCAATGCAAAAAGATTTGTACACATGGCATAAAGACGTGGCAAGGAGCCCATGCGACTCAGACGACCATGCGGCTGGAACGACCATGCGGCTCAGATGGCCATGCGGCTGAGACACTCATGCGGTCAGAACATCCTATACCGCCCGAAGAGTTTATACATAAGCATGCTTCTTATTCAAAGTATTTCAATTTTGTAAATTGAAAACTTTGAAGGGGGTCTTGTAGAAGCATGGAAAAGAATAAAGAAAGGTCTATGCGGCGAAAGATCTCCATACGGCTCAGAGAGCCCATGCGGCTCAGGGGTCCATGCGGCTCACGCGTCTATGCGGCTCCGATAGACCGAGAGCCACGTGGCCTTCAAACAGCTTCTTCCTTCATCGGTGATTGCATTTAATGTACTGACAGTTGACAGCTCTTGTCACGCCTCGATCCCGCTAGGGTCGTCCGTCTTGCCTGGATCCCTGCGGGATCGATCGTCCTCGCTAAGGCGTGATGCCGTACAAGCCTAAGTTGTGCTTGCACAAGGCCATGTACCTGCACAAAAACAACTAGTCAAGCAAAAACACACGCACATACCCATTAGTCAAGCAAAACACACGCACGCACCCATTGCAGAAAACCAAATATTGGACACAGAGATTTGAAATGGAAATACTTCTTTTATTGATAGCTTGATAGGAATACATGTACAAAGCTTTGCGAACTCAGATTTGCCTTATAATTTGGCTGCATGATTCTCTTTGAAACTCTCTTTTAAAAATAGCCACAATGGCCATACATCATATCCTTTATTACAAGCTGGAATTGAAAGACACCTTCAAAGGAAATGAAACTTAAAAACTTGACTGAAATGAAATAAAACTTCGAGGCGATCCACGAGCTCTACTGGGCTAGACGAGCTTCGGTGCCTCACTGGAAATTCCCCTGTCTCCTTTTGCTTTCTAAAAAGGATGCCCACAATGTGGGTCAACACACATCATGTACTGGCGAGCGGCTTTTGGCCGAACTCGCAAATCTCTGCACTAAATCAATATGTTGAGCTAACATTTACTAGTGATCTTTCTACTTGTCTAGGTTCTTTTTAACAATTTATAAGAACATGACAGTAGAATATATCATAAGCAACTTACTATTGTCGGCAGTCATTCCTGCACAAAACCACGTTAGCACAATTTACATAATGGATAATTCATGATTCATTCTTACAGATATTGAAGTTGTCATTCGGGTCATGCAGGTGGACTATTCTATTGTTGGTCCATGGGTTATCCCCATGATTAGCTGCTCTGACTCTTTGGTTCAGCTCGTCGCTAAGGACTCAGATCGACTCCCACTTTCACATGGAGGCCCTAATCTCTCCTAGGCCGAGCGGTTCCAGGTGCCCCAGATACCACCCGAGGGAAAAATGTTTCTTTGTATACAAGTTGTCCGAGACCAAATGCATGCTCTAGCCGTTCTATCAGATGAGACACATTTGGACTTATGCACAGATATACGACACGTTTGATTCGTGCCTTCAGTTTCATTTCAACACGTTCAAGTTCGTCTGTACATGTCTATATTTCCAAGCATACTGGTGACAAGTAGATGATCATTCTTACTGAGCAGATAGAGTAGCAACACATATTTTTGCATTTGATTCAATTCAATTATCTTCTCTTATATTTTATTGATGTGGTATCGTTGATCATCGGGACAAGGCAACAGAGTGGACTAAGATCATTTTATTAGGGCGTACAGATCAATGTCTGTTCGGTTGAAGCAACTCACCGAGATGAATCTTAATTGAGAGAAGGAGGGACTTCACGCGTCGTTCACGAACAGTTCACGCGTCCTACATTGGCACCAACAGTTGATTAGCATACTTCGTCTATTTCTCTCAAGATTCGGAATGAATGCGAAATGCGATGAAAGCGAACAATGAAAACCAATCATCGAAAACCAACACGAAAATGCATCCATCAAAACCAAGCAGCGAAAGAAAATATTCAACAAAACTCTTGGATTCATTTCAATAGAAGTCAATCCATCAATTGGAAAGGTTCATTGCATTTCATCCGTGATCAATCGATACCGACAAAGATTTCACCAAATACTCAGTTCATGATTGAGTCAACAAGCCGTAGGTATTACATAGTGGACCGCGAGGAGCGGGGCACTACATAATAATCCACTGAGAAAAAAGTTTTGTTCTTAAAACTTAAGATACAAACTCACCTCCACTTTCTGGATCAAGTAAGGTGGAGATATTATAGACACGAGCATTAGTCCGCTACGGCTGGTTGTGCGGATGGTCTCGAAGGGGCGGTGGGCCTGGCAGTTGCCCACGCTCTTCATTGTCATTACGGTTTTGATCCGTTCTAATCTTTTTCGGGCAATATTTGACTGAGTGGCCCTGTTGGCCACAACGAAAACAAGTGTTATTAGCGGCACGACAGTCCTCCTTGATGTGCCCACTCTTGCCACAGTGACTGCAACTCTGACCATTCACATAGCGGCAGTCTTCTTTGACATGCCCTCGTCGACCACAGAAGCCGCATACAGGCTTGTCGTTCTGTTCCCCGTCAATCTTTTTCTCTCCATCATGACATCTTTTAGCGGACTGGTTGCGACTGTACTGCGTCTTTGCTGACGCCTTCTTCTGGAAGAACTGTTCCACCTGTAGTGCCACCTCAAAGGCTTGAGAATAGGACCCATATTCTCGATTCAGCACACTTAACTGGATGTCATCATTCAGACCTCCAACGAATCGATTTATGCGAGTCTGTTCCGTGGGGAGCATAGCAGCGGCAAAATTTGCCGGCTTAGCAAATTCAGACTCATAGTCCTCCACGGACATATTCCCCTGTTCCAGTGTGACGAAGTCATCCTCCATCTTCTTGCTCATGGCTGGAGGCAGATATTGATCCAAAAATGCCTTCTTGAACGAGGCCCATGAGATCATCCCATTCCTAGCCGTTGCGAGCAGCGCCGGCTTCTTCGTCTTCCACCAATCCTTTGCCCGTAGCCGTAGAAGCATAACGGCACAAACTACCTTCTTGCCGTTTGGAACTCCTATGAAAGCGAACAGACTCTCCATTTTATCAATCCAGTCCATCACCTTATCGGGTGATGTCCTGCCTTCAAATTTCGGAGGTTTCGCGTCTAAGAAGTCCTTTGGCCTAAAGGAAGTGTGCCTTTGTGCTGGCTGGGGCTCATCACCCTCTACGGGCTCGATCTCGGGCGTTCTCGTTGGTTTCGTCGCTGCGGTGGTATCTCGATTTGCCGCATGCACCGTGACAAGCTGGGTCAAGGCATCCAACTGCTTTTGTTGGGCCTCTTTTCGGGCCTGATGTATCTGATTTCGTTCCTCATTGTCCTATCTCTGTAATTCCAACATTGTCATGATCCGTTCTACCGGATCGGTCGAGCCAGATGGAAGAGGAGGAGCCATTTCTCTACAAAATAGTATAACTTCTGTTAGTCTCATAAAAATTATGGACTTATTGTACGGGGCATTGGTTTTCATAACTCAAAATCGGGACACTTTTGAAAGCCGTCAAAGTACTTTATATACTTTTTCAAAATATATATTTGCAAGAGGCCAAGGACGTAAAACTGTGCTCTGAAACCACTTTGTCACGCCCCGATCCCGCTAGGGTCGTCCGTCTTGCCTGGATCCCTGCGGGATCGAGCGTCCTCGCTAAGGCGTGATGCCGTACAAGCCTAAGTTGCGCTTGCACAAGGCCATGTACCTGCACAAAAACAACTAGTCAAGCAAAAACACACGCACACACCCATTAGTCAAGCAAAACACACGCACGCACCTGTCACGACCCGCACCCATCGTGAGGGTACGAGTACGTAACAGCGCCCAGCCTACGTCGCAGTGTCGGCGGTAGAACGTTGTTCTAGGTCATGAACTATAACTACATAACATGAAATATACTCTCCAAAAGGAGGCCAACACAGATGTACAACTCAATCACAATCTAAGGTAGAATGTAACACGATGGAAATAGATAAGAAATCCTCAACTAAGGTACAGCAGAATGAAATAATAAAGTCTCATCAACTCTAAAATATACAACTCTGAAAATAAAGACAACAGCTAAGCATGAAAATAAGGAACAGTCTAAGCTATCTACACTATACAAGGTATCATCCTGAGCAGCTGCCTGAACCTCCCCAGGGGTCCAGGTCGCGAGTGTCAACTAGGCAAGCTCCAAGTAAGGGTGCAGGGTTCCTCATCATCCTCTGTAAAATTTTCAACAGGTCCAGTCCGGACGGGAGCGAGCACAAAACATCTCACGCAGTTCATATCATGTTAGGAAATATAAAGCATGCAATAGAGTAAGGTACATAAAATGCTGAAAGAAGAATGTATATGAAAACAACAGAGATTTGATAATGGGAAATATCTATATATGATAAGTAAGAACTGTAAGCAACATATGATTTAGAGTACAATATGATTATGTAAACGGGTTAGGTTATACAATAAAATAGGACTCCTTTGTACGTAAGTGTACAATGGACATATACAATTTCTTATACAATAGGATTGATCACATAACCACTTCTACTCTCCCTCCCCAATCAATACACAAGGATCCAATTCAGTTACATTACCTTATATAATGGCTTGTACAATAGCTTGTACAATGGCTTGTACAATGGCTCAATGTGATAATGAGAGTACAATATGCACAATGAGTGTACAATGATAAGGGTATTCAATAAATACAATATGTAATTGAAACGTACATCACAATATGTATTTAGTGAATACAAGGAGATAACATCTCAGAAGAAGATCCGTATAGTACCAATCCGTGATAATGATCGTGTCAGCATTAAGTACAGTAATCTAGAGCAAGAATATAAATCCAGACAAGTATGAAACGGTCAGAAAATGTACTCGCCTCGTATCTGAATGTCTGAAGTAAATGTACTATCCGAGATGAGGTACCTGACTCCTAGTTAGAGCAACACAAGTCAAGATGTATACATGGGATGATAAATGGAATATACAATGCATCTGCATGATGTCTAGGTCAAACTAGACTAAAGTCAACACTTGGTCAACTCTAGTCAACCACACTAGTCAAACTAGGTCAAGTTCTAGCCCAAACAAGTCTAACAAGTCTCACTAGGCCTAACCAAGCCTAGGCTAACAACCAAGCACACTCACAAGTCACAGAGAACACACATACCATATCTAGAATTTTATATTCATCTATGCATTCATATTTCATATATACATAGATACATACATTTGCATTCATACGTAGATATATATAGGTACATAGATATATACATAGGCACCTACCCACATAGATATATAGATAGGTTTATACATAGATGTATATCTATATACATACATATATATAGAAGGATTGGAAAAAGGAAATGTGATTGTGTACATGTGTGTGTGTGTGTGTATCATGGAATTGTGAGTGTGTTAGTGTCATGAGAGTGTTAGTGGTGTGTACAAACATGTGTGTGTGTATATGAAAAATAAGGTGGCATGGTGTCGTGTCACATAGGAATAGGAATATAGATACCTGTGTGTGCAAATAATATGAAAACAGTGTGTATATACATGATATCTGTGGCTTGTAGGTTCTCAGATTTTGTGTGTGACATAGAGGAAAATATAGTGAGTCATAGCTCAATTATTGAGGAAGGAAAAACCAGTCCATGGTGTGTGTGCTTGTGGCAGTGAACTATTAAGAGAATTAGTTCAAAAAGAAGGAAGGAAGGAAGTACATATCAGTTAAGAACGGAAAACTGAAATCAGTTTCAGTTTCCTGCATGTGACAAGAAACCAATCCAACTCTCAAATCACAACACAAGCCTCTCACCAATTACCCAAACATGAAATAATTATCAACATACCTATATACATATACTCAGGTTTTCAAAGGCTCACAGGTTGACAGTGCAGTCAACAAATTGTGTGTGTGAGTGATGTATCATAATGACAGGAAATGGGGAGTGTCACAAGTGTGTTCTCAGGTTTATGTCTTTAGGGAAAAACTCAGTTTAACAATGCATTAACACATGTATCCTTAGGAAGAACAGTTTATATGGGTGTGTCTCAGGTGGCAGGAATGAGTGTGTTAGCTCTAAGGTGGCAGGAATGCATACAAGGGTGTAGGGTGTCAATGACAGGAATGTGTGGTGTCTAATGTGTTCATTCAATGCATTAATATCAGGAATTTAACTAAACTCTGGAAACCTCTCATAGGTTCAACCCCAAATCAACAGTTAAAGCAATTTCTCCCATTCGAATTCCATTCACAACCTTTCACAAGGATTCCCTTACAATCTAACATATCAATGAAACACATCATGCATATTTATAAACCTGAAATCGAAAGTACAACAGGAATGATAGGAATACTGAAATTGAACTCAATTTATATCAAGTTTAACCAAACTCATTTAGAAATTTCTGAACCATTTGACAGTAAAAAAAGGAAGAATAGTACACTTGATCATCCCAATTTCAGTTCGAAACTGGGATGTCAAGTCAGGTATTTAGAATAGGAATCAATCCAGCTTTGGATGCCATGGGCTGACTAGGGTGAGGTTTGGGTACATGGTGTGGGCCTATGGGCCTTAAGCCTAGTTATTGATTTAAGGTTTAGTCACAAGTCATGGCTTATGACTTAAATCTAACTTAAGTCAAATAACCATACCATGGGTCAACTCTAGTCTAACTAGGGTTACATGACCTAACTAAGTCCAAACACAACTAGGGTTAGCTTCTAGGTTAGCCTACCAAGGTCATTGCTAGTCAAAGTCAACCTAGTCAACCCTCATTCAAACAATTCCAAAATAAATTCTAAAAATTCCCATAAATTCAAATAAATTATAATAAATCCAAATAACCCTAAAAATGTCAAAAAAAATACCCTAATCACATGACTAGGCTCTAGGGTATGCAGTCTCTACTGTTCACTAGCAAAATACCAAAAATCACAAGTCATGATTTTAAATAGTTTAAAAATAATTAAAAATCACTAAAAATTATAATATGAATAAATATCATTAAATAATAATTATAATTACAAAATTTCAAAATTACCCTCATCTGGAAAACTGGGTGTTACAATCCTACCCACCTTATAAAAATTTTATCCTCGAAATTAAGATGATCGCACCCTCTTCTAGGTCAAACTTAGTCAAGGGTCAATCACTAGTCAATTTTCTCAACATCCTAGTACTTGGTCATTAGCTGGTCAACTTCTTAGGATTTTACCTATGCTAGCTACCTAAGTGTTGGCAACTAGAATTTAGCAAAAGAGAACTCTATAATAGGCTAGCTCTAACTTCCTAATCCTATCAAGTCACCGATAACTAAATGCCTACAAGCTAAGCACACCAATCCTAAATACCATATATATATATATATATATATATATATATATATATATATATATATATATATATATATATATATATACTCAAGAACAACAACCCATCACATATATCCTAAGTATATCATCTATATATATAGACCTCTTAGTCCTAGGTGAAACTACAACTATGCTCAAGGGCAGGCTCTGGTCACTGGGTGCCTTACTAGAAGGGTAAAGGAAAACTATAATAAATCATCAAGGTTGTATGGCATACTACATCCTATACGTAACTGGTTGGTATCATAATAACAGGGAATTATCTGCAATGGGTTACTATTCTAGCACCAATGCTAACTATCACCTCTAGGGTACAGACACTCTACAAGTCACCATATCTATATACTATGAAGGAACTACCTATGAACAAGCTCTACAAACTAAATATCCCTACTCCTGAGTCATTTATAACAATAAAAGGGTATGATGTTTTAAACCTTCTCAAGATACAATCTGCTAATCATATGCGTCTGCCCAAAATCATGTTGTCTAGAGTCTTCATCGTGCTAGTGAGCAAGGCTACGATAATCACAGAGTCCTTGACTAAGGTACGTACCTCTAGGTTCATGGTATTTAAAATTTTCGTATTGCCGTATGCTACGGCGAAAACCTTAAATTTCCATACCCAAGAAATACATCCAAAATCTGACTACATGTCCTCGCTATGCCAACTAATACGACTATCGAAGATTCTAGATCCCATGATTTAGGTGACCTAGACCATATGATTTATCTCGAAGAAAATCAACATAACACCAAAAATAATAGGACAAAATTGATAAATCAACAAGGAACAGGGAGAATCGAATTTCAAGACAGCTATAAGAGGCAATTGCGGAAATGAAATCAAAAAGATCTCCAACGGCCTGTGCATCCTTGACTGTCCTGACGATAGCTCGCC
Source organism: Iris pallida (assembly GCA_029216955.1). Lineage (NCBI taxonomy): Eukaryota > Viridiplantae > Streptophyta > Magnoliopsida > Asparagales > Iridaceae > Iris > Iris pallida. The sequence goes on along the minus strand of JANAVB010000611.1, from coordinate 4,021 downwards.
CTGCTAGTTTCCTCTGGTTTGCTGCTGATGCTGCATGAATCACCGCTGCTGAGAGAAATCAGAAATGACAGGAGAAAATCTCTGTACAGATAGAGGTGCACCTCCAATGTAACAGAAACACCAACCTGAGTCGGCACAACAAGAGCTGCGATCTCGAGGCCCTGATGAACAGGACGAGAGGTGGCCAGCCCCTCGATAGTATCCCCCGAACCGAAGCGATGAGATCGTGTCTTCACAACCATCATGAAACAGATCAAAACAAGAAGCAATTTCTGAGAATGAAGCGAAAATTCAAAGGAGGACAGTTTATATTCAAGGGGAGTCAATAAGCAACAATTTTAGACAAAAGGAATCTGATTAAGAGTTTTTTCTAATGTGATTGAGTACCTCAAAAATATCCTAATCCTACTGCAGGCTGTAGTGATACTCTAGTTCGAATACCACTACATAAACTCGACCTACATGGGCCACCACTAAAAACGTGTTACGATACGCACCCACCATGAGGGTACAAGTACGTAACAGCGCCTAGCCTACGCCGCAGTGTTGGCGGTAGAACGCTGTTCTAGGTCATGAACTATAACTACATAACATGAAATATACTCTCCAAAAGGAGGCCAACACAGAGGTACAACTCAATCATAATCTAAGGTAGAATGTAACACGATGGAAATAGATAAAAAATCCTCAACTGAGGTACAACAGAATGAAATAATAAAGTCTCATCAACTCTAAAATATACAACTCTGAAAATAAAGACAATAGCTAAGCATGAAAAGAAGGAACAGTCTATGCTATCTACACTATACAAGGTATCATCCTGAGCAGCTGCCTGAACCTCCCCAGGGGTCCAGGTCGCGAGTGTCAACTAGGCAAGCTCCAAGTAAGGGTGCAGGGTTCCTCATCATCCTCTGTAAAATTTTCAACAGGTCCAGTTAGGACGGGAGCGAGCACAAAATATCTCATGCAGGTCATATCATGTTAGAAAATATAAAACATACAATAGAGTAAGGTACATGAAACGCTGAAAGAAGAATGTATATGAAAACAACAAAGATTTGATAATGGGAAATATCTATATATGATAAGTAAGAACTGTAAGCAACATGTGATTTAGAGTACAATATGGTTATGTAAACGGGTTAGGTTATACAATAAAATGGGACTCCTTTGTACATGACTTTACAATGGACATATACAAATTCTTATACAATAGGATTGATCACATAACCACTTCTACTCTCCCTCCCCAATCAATACACAAGGATCCAATTCAGTTACGTTACCTTATACAATGGCTTGTACAATAACTTATACAATGGCTTGTACAATGGCTTATACAATGGCTCAATGTGATAATGAGAGTACAATATGCACAATGAGTGTACAATGATAAGGGTATTCAATAAATACAATATGTAAGTAAAACGCACATTACAATATGTATTTAGTGAATACAAGGAGATAACATCTCAGAAGAAGATCCGTATAGTACCAATCCGTGATAATGATCGTGTCAGCATCAAGTACAGTAATCTAGAGCAAGAATATAAATCCAGACAAGTATGAAACGGTCAGAGAATGTACTCGCCTCGTATCTGAATATCTGAAGTAAATATACTGTCCGAGATGAGGTACCTGACTCCTAGTTAGAGCAACAAAAGTCAAGATGTATACATGGGATGATAAATGGAATGTACAATGCATCTGCATGCTGTCTAGGTCAAACTAGACTAAAGTCAACACTTGGTCAACTCTAGTCAACTACCCTAGTCAAAATAGGTCAAGTCCTAGCCCAAACAAGTCTAACAAGTCTCACTAGGCCTAACCAAGCCTAGGCTAACAACCAAGCACACTCACAAGTCACAGAGAACACACATACCACATCTAGAATTATATATTCATCTATGCATTCATATTTCATATATACATAGATACATACATTTGCATTCATACATAGATATACATAGGTACATAGATATATACATAGGCACCTACCCACATAGATATATAGATAGGTTTATACATAGATGTATATCTATATACATACATATATATATAGAAGGATTGGAAAAAGGAAATGTGATTGTGTACATGTGTGTGTGTGTGTATCATGGAATTGTGAGTGTGTTAGTGTCATGAGAGTGTTAGTGGTGTGTACAAACATGTGTGTGTATATGAAAAATAAGGTGGCATGGTGTAGTGTCACATAGGAATAGGAATATAGATACCTGTGTGTGCAAATGATGTGAAAACAGTGTGTACTTACATGATATCTGTGGCTTGTAGGTTCTCAGATTTTGTGTGTGACATAGAGGAAAATATAGTGAGTCATAGCTCAATTAATGAGGAAGGAAAAACCAGTCCATGGTGTGTGTGCTTGTGGCAGTGAACTATTAAGAGAATTAGTTCAAAAAGAAGGAAGGAAGGAAGTAGGAAGTACATATCAGTTAAGAAGGGAAAACTGAAATCGGTTTCAGTTTCCTGCATGTGACAGGAAACCAATCCAACTCTCAAATCACAACACAAGCCTCTCACCAATCACCCAAACATGAAATAATTATCAACATACCCATATACATATACTCAGGTTTTCAAAGGCTCACAGGTTGACAGTTCAGTCAACAAATTGTGTGTGTGAGTGATGTGTCATAATGACAGAAAATGGGGAGTATCACAAGCGTGTTCTCAGGTTTAAGTCTTTAGGGAAAAACTCAGTTTAACAATGTATTAACACATGTATCCTTAGGAAGAACAGTTTATATGGGTGTGTCTCAGGTGGCAGGAATGAGTGTGTTAGCTCAAAGGTGGCATGAATGCATACAAGGGTGTAGGGTGTCAATGACAGGAATGTGTGGTGTCTAATGTGTTCATTCAATGTATTAATATCAGGAATTTAACTAAACTCAGGAAACCTCTCATAGGTTCAACCCCAAATCAACAGTTAAAGGAATTTCTCCCATTCGAATTCCATTCACAACCTTTCACAAGGATTCCCTTACAATCTAACATATCAATGAAACACATCATGCATATTTATAAACCTGAAATCGAAAGTACAAGAGGAATGATAGGAATACTGAAATTGAACGCAATTCATATCAAGTTTAACCAAACTCATTTAGAAATTTCTGAACCATTTGACAGTAAAAAAAAGGAAGAATAGTTCACTTGATCATCCCAATTTTAGTTCGAAACTGGGATGTCAAGTCAGGTATTTAGAATAGGAATCAATACAGCTTAGGATTTACAGTAACAAAAATAATAATCAAAATGACAGTTCAAAGAATTTCAAACCAAAGACAGTTAAATACATTATCAAACCCAATGCACTGTTAGTATTCTCCTTCTATGACATAAAGCCTAATCAAATATAAACAAAATCGATCTAACATGAACTAATGATATGGTTCACATGACAGTGCATTCAAGGGTAAAAATTTAGGTTTCATAACAGTGAATGAAGACAGTGGCCTGTTGACAGTCCAAAAATTCTAGTTCAAAACCCTATCTCCTAATGCTAATCACAACCAATCATTTAGGTAAAACAAAACATGTGTAACTGAGCTAACAAGGCAATAGAACATCACAAAAATCGGATTTAAATTCTGGAAAAAGAGGAAAGAACAGTGGTATCAGGAATTTACAATTCAATTAGAAAATAGGGATTTTACCCAAATTTCGAATATCAAACATGGCAAAAACCCAAAGCAAAGGTTGGTAAGCATTGTGTACAATGTGTACATGTCTAGGTGAGTGCACTCATGTCCACACAAGTTGACACGGGGTGTCCAAACATGGTAAATACTGCACATCAGAAAACAAGGAAAACATTTCTCGTGCAGCCGTGTCGAGCTCGATTGGGCTCGACACAGAGCTCGAAATAAATCGTGCTTGTGCATACGCGTGGAGGGGACCTAGGGGTGTGTCCACATGTGTGCACAGCCTCAACACGTGTTGTGTCCAAGAAAAATGAGCGTATCAACGCGATTTCCGCGTGCGTGCACACAGTGTCAAATCC